>JAQGCH010002078.1:0-13610 GCA_034699485.1 Nanhermannia elegantula
GATTAAGTTTAAGTATTTTATAAATTAATGAGTAAATTCTTACCGAAAGGAATGGGTGGTATTTTGCTGTGTTGTTCAGCTGCAGTCAGTGCATCTTCAAGAAGACTCTCTGGCGTTACATCAAATAACTTAGCGATTAAATAGCGATCGTCTCGACTTCCTTTGGCCAAAAAAAGTGATCCGCGATCACTCTTTGTTAATATACTAACATTTACTAAAATCTTATGGCATAACATATCAATATCTAATTCATTGGTTATATCACTTATTAACTGCATGAATAACTCGTGTTCGTCCAAGTTTTGAAATTTGTCTTTGAGTTGATCTCTTGTCACCCGATCGCCTATCAATCATTTGATATTGTTATTGGAGTTTAAATACTAATAAATATAAAATATAACCTGCAGTTCCGGTCTTTTTTCTACTCGAACCGCACACAACGATTTCATGGAAAAGTTCGGATGTAACCGAATTCCTGCCTCCCTTTGCGATCTCAGCATAAGAAGCAGTCAATAACTCTTCATCATTGTGTTGGGACTGTTTTGCATCACTTGATTGCAATTCATTGTAACTGTTTAATGACCAACTGTCACATGACATTGGAGTTTGAATTCCTGTCCTCACATTTATCCATTCCTGAATCAACTCTTGTGTTGCATTTTTCAAAAACCATTCCTTAACAAATACAGGATGTGATGTCAGGTAATTATTTATGTAAATTTGTTCGCTATCTTCTTTAGTCGATTCCAACATATTATTCATTACTTGAGAAGTGTCGTCATTGCTTTCAAATTCCATTATAAATGTGTTTTATTTTATTTTATTTTATTATCAAAAGTTAGTTCAAACAAATATCAACACTTGTTTGCGCAGTCCATGTCAGGTAATTTAACTAATTGTTTATTGTCTAATGCTTACAAAAAATTATCTTATTTATGACAGAATTATTTTCTTCCCAACTTCGAGGAGAACCTATTTTTTGACTGAAAAAAGCATCTTTAATAAGCAAAATTTGACAGTTAAGGAGATTCGTGTCAAACATAATACAACCAATGTTATAATGAAAAAATACTATACAAACACTATACAGAAGAGTCACGTTTCTCTATAATATTTTCATTGAGCTTATCAGTAAAATAAAGCTAATTATCAGTGTTTTATTGGTTATTATAAGTTAGAACTAACATTCACTACAAACAAGAATCAATGCATGCATTTAACTTTTAAATAAGATAACAATTTCATAGACGTGCAAAATCAATATTTATACGAATAAGTATAATATACTATAGGATACTTGTATATTTCATAGAAACTAGCTGCACCAACTGCTGAGCAGTTTTTTTAACTAATTTTATTTAATTTAGTCATAATTTAGTTTCCAATCACGTTATGGTATTTATTCGTACTCATTATGTCTTACCCCGTTAGTGGGAGCACCCCAAACCACCGAATCCACCAAATCTCTATTTTAATACCCTTATAGCAAACTTTGCCCAATTTAATTTTCATAAAAATCACTAATTAGAGACATTTGAAAAATATAAGGTTTAAAAAAAGTCTATTCCAAATATATTATACAGGGAATGATGAAAAACTAAAAAACCTATGGATTAGACCTGAATCAAATGCTTAAATCCAATTTCGAGCTTAGAATTTATGGACAAAGCTGCATATTGTCTTAACTGATCTATTACTTATAGATCTATACTTATTAAATTATATATTAATTAAACATGAAAAAACTTCTGCTTTTTGCTACCTTTTTTACATTAAATTATACGTTTGACTACATTTTATTTATCAATTAAAAATTATTTTACGCTTATATTGAAATATATTTTGGAATAAACTTTTTTTCAAACCTTATATTTTTCAAATGACTCAAATTAATTATTTTCATGAGTGTTAAATTAGGCAAAGTTTGCTGTAAGGGGACGTTCAAATATGACATCCGCGCAACCTTGAGGCTAAACCCTATCTCCCCTTCCTTATGTCCACAATCACCCGATTTGCCTATACCCCCTATCACGAAGACGTCACATTTTCACTGACCCCGCCCCTCAATTACACCAAAACTTTTTTTGACTAGTCTTAAAATAAAATTCCAAATGAAATTTAATGAAATCTGAATAATCAAATTTTATTTAAGTAAAATCAAAATAATACAAATGTCATTAAAATTATATTTATAAATTCAATTATTATCACAGAACGTAGAACTTATCCATTCATTGAAATTCATTTAAATATAAATAATGTTAAAGTGGATGTCCATATCTTCTCAACCCATACCTCCTCTGAGTCCGTTTTATTCACATTTTCAGTGAACCTATACCTGTATGCGAATGTATATTTGAATGTTTCCTTAGTAGATAGCGATGACTGCCACCTATAATATTAATGGTAGTCAAGTAATTATGTATTTGTATGACTCCAGAGCGTATGGAACACAGAGGGATCAGTAAAGTTAATATAGATTCTTTCAATTTGAAATTCATTTTGAATACTTTTCACTTTTTGTAACAAATTAACAATTAATTAAGTGATTATTTTCTCTTTAGTATACTGTAGTGAGATATTTACTTATTTTTATAGATAATTTTTATAAATTTCTCCTAAAATATGTCCATCAATATCAATATCCCATACTATCCCGATTTGACTCTTTTCAGCTCCTTATTCGAGAACAATTTAAACACTTTTAACTCGTGACAAGTCTTTCTCTCATTTAATATTAATTTTTTACCGCTTTTTACTAAACATTGAGAAAATAGTTAAATAGTTCCAAAAATTATAATTAATTTTGGACAAAATTTCATTTTTCAAAAATTTTAAATTCACAATACTTTTGCATATTTAAATTTAATTATAATTTTTCTAATAATTCAAAAAAAATTTTAGCAATTAATTTAATAATTTGGGTTTAAATAACATAATAAATTAATTTAAATTTAAAATTATTCTATTTTTGTATCTTTTCGTAACCAATAGAGAGAAAACTAAAAAAATCGAATCATTTGATTTACTTTAATAACTATCTGCTTAATTAAATGATTGCTTAATTATCACTTGATTCCCAATCATTATTTATTTTAAATAATTAAAATCTTGTAACTCATTTGTTATACAATTCAAGGTTTCAATGCCTTCTTATAGTAATGTTTACATTAAACCAAAAAGAAATGATTAATATTATTTTCATAAATATTTTATTATTGATTTGTACTATTTTTATGACAAGAAAATAATTGAAATAAAATTATATCTATATATATACTAAACAGGTATTAAAAACCCATACGGTTTTCTAGATTTAAGCCCAAATTTGTTGAAATTGTTTGATTCTATTTTGTTTGATTTGTTAGATTGTATTGTTTTCTAACTTTGGTTGCATTGAACCCAACATAACAAGTTCACTATAAATTAATGTAATTAAGCTGAAAGACCGATCACTTGATTCTTAAACGCTCTGAAGCAAACTTATAATGATAGAGATAAAAAGCAGAATCACGTCTTAGCAGATTCTGTATATATTTACTAAGAAATAATTGACACGTACTGCACATATTCATGATTATACTCTATGTTAACAGAATGAGTTTGGATTATAAATGGAATACGTTTATTATCCTATTAAGTACTATACAAAAGAAAGAAGTATAACTTTCTTGAGCTTATTACAGCCTGTATTACAGTAGTAATAATTGATAAGAACATATTCTCAACTGCGAAAAATTGCTACAGACATTACTGACAGAAATCCAAGTTATACTGTCATCACTCCGGGTGTACAAAGAGATGATTATTCCATTGCATGCTAGTTTTGGGTTTGTTTATATCAATCAGAATAATTGTTTTTTATTCTAAACCAATTCACTATTAATAGGATAACATCAAGTATTATAAATATGTAAAGCACTTGAAATATTCTTTAATCGTTAAGTAAAGTTACAATCCATAGTCATTATTATTATATGACTAGATGTTTGTTCTCAAATCATATTTGAATAAAAATATTCTTCGAAAACAATTAGTTTATTGCCATATCTTATCAGTATTTAAATTTATGTCTCGTCTCTTAAGATAAATCACAGGATTTTGTTTAACTCTAATTCTCATTTGTGTAAAGGCTATCTTAGGCTGGCATAGATTCAAGGCTCAGCTCAAGAACTCATGAATTCTGATTTTGTTTTTCAACTTTAATTATCCTGATTCTATACAGTTCTATAGTGTCCAAAATTGTGTTGAATTGAAAATAAGGTTTTTGAGAAATATTACTTCAAAAAATTGTTTTACTTCTAGCAAAAATGTTTTGATGTCAATTTTATAAGAATTTCTATGAAAGTAAAATCAATTTCAAAAAGTTAATTCCTTACAAAAACTTTATATTTATTTTCTTTCAAAAATTACTCAATCAAATCGTGACAAATGAAAGTTTTTTGAAAAAATTCTCGAAATATCTTTTGAATTAGAACTGAGTCAAATGTCAAATATATTTTGAGAGTTTAATACTATGCCCTTTTTGCTTATACTATTTATCAATGGTTATGTAAATATTTGGTTTGAGTCAAGATAACCTTCGAATCTATGTGACACACATTGAGTTTTGAACCAGTTTTTAATTTAGTTTTTTAAATTGCCAACAAATATACTTGAAATACACTGTAATGATGGTTAAGTGAAAAAATAGACCATTTCATTTCGGAGAAGAGCAGGGTATATGTTCAATCAACTACATTTTATTAAAAATTAGAAAATAAAAAATATTTTTTTATATAAAATTTAAAAATTTTATTATATGACTTATTATAGGCTATACAGTATTTAAAATGATTCCAATTTTGTTATCAATACTGATGAGCAGGTTCAGGTTCCAGAGGTTCCTTTAGGAACCTCGTATCTGAACCTCTGTGACAAACTTGGACCTACGAACCCCGAACCCGAACCTCCAGGTTTTGAACCTCACGAACCACCTTTGTATATAAAACTGAATTTAAGTTTCTGAAACCTTAGAACCTCCGACCCGAACCTGAGGTTTAAGGTTCGGGTTCCAGTGGTTCATTATGCTCATCAGTAATTATCATAAACTGTATACAAATTACAAGATATCATTCAATCAAAACTAATTTCTTACAAACGAAGTAATAAAGTTTCAGATAATTATATTTTAAAAACAAATCACTTGAGCTTAACTCTGTTATATATTTTATTAATATTGACTCAGTTTTTGCTTCACAAAGTTTTAAAAACTTCTCTCAATCTTATAATATTTGCAGTTAATAGAATATTGTATATTTAGAATTTAGTTTAATAAACTTTTACTGAATTGATGATATATTAATTTTTTTTATCATATTATTCTTAGTTTACAATTTTGCATAAATTTAATGAAAATTGTGAAGCAAAATAGTTATAAAGTGTATTAAGCTATTCAATCATATCGTCAGAATAAGAGAATATATTATGTTTATAAATAGAGCAGAATATTTTAATTTATTGACTAGAATTAGAATTACTTATAATTATATATTACTTATAAAGTTTATAAACATTGAAACGTGTAAATCAATTTTCAAATGTAATGAATGCTAACATTTAATTATTTTCAAGCGTTTCGGTTAAACAATAAATAAATAATTTATTTGTATTTCAATTAACTATACGTTTGTATAGTTTATAAATTGAAATAAATGGATGTGAGCACACATTCTAATAAAGGTATAGACCATATAGACATCAAAAGGCATTCAATTAATATAATAATATAAATGCATATAAATAGAAATTAATTTTTAAAGCATTCATAAATTCCTCATCAAAAGTCATGATTGAGCTCACCTTTGAATGTTGTGGAAGCGTGGATATTGTGTTCTTATTGCAGCGCTTCTGTTATGGTCTTTCAATCAAAAGGATGCGTAAAGGAATAAAAATGAATTCAGTAAAAGCGAAATTTTGGCTGTTATACCAAAACTTATCGATCCTTTTGGTTTCAAAGTTTGCACCTGAGCAGAAAGGGCTCACTTAAATTGTTGAATCCCTTGTCGTATCACTCGTTTCAATAATCAAATAAGAATTTTGAACCGTTCAAAGAATACATCCAAAAATTTTATATATCAAGAATTGTTTTTTTTCATTATTTACTTTGACATTTATTTGAGCTTAAAATTAAATGAAGTTTTTTATTTAAATGGAGTCTTAGTGTTGAATGAATGGAACTAATTATTATGTTATAACATAACTCGATTTTGGCTTTCTTTTTCGTTTCGTTTATAACTAAATTCACTTTCTTATTGTTAACTAGTTTAGGGCAGTACTATGCCATACCCCATCGGACAATTTCAGAAACATAAATATGCTTTTTTAGGAATTCTATAGGGTGTCACAGAAGTACATGGATATTGATGTGAGATTTGCATTATTGTCAGCGCGTGTTTAACATATAATAATAAGCAGAGACTATCAGTTTTGGGCTGAGTTATGGAAGCTTTATTTGCAATTTTTGTCTCTGAGTTGTGTTCTATTCGATTCTCGTGCAACAATGTCCATGGACTTCTGTGACACCCTATATTTCATAAGACTAAAAATCTATATTATTAAAAATATTGTGTCAGTGTGCCTGTCTGTCTGAGGGCTGCACCTCGATCCACCGAATCCACTAAAAACCTGTTTTAATGCTGTACCATTTTAGCAAATTTTGCCCTTTTTAACCCTCATGAAAAGCATTGATTTGAGTCATTTGAAAAATACAGGGTTCAAAAGTTTATTATTTATTTTATAAATTTAATTCTCAATTGACAAATAAAATGCGGTCAAAGATATAATTCAATGTAAAAAAGAGAGTAAATAGCAAAAACTTTTTTAATGTTTAACCAGTATATAATTCAATAAGTAATAGATTTGTTAACACAATTTGCAGCTTTGTTCAGAAATTCTAAGCTCGAAAGATCTAAAGCATTTGCTTTAAGTCAAACCCATGAGTTTTTTAGATTTCCATTTAATAAACTAAATTTTAATAGAAGAGCTCTTTTATGCTTTAAAATAAAAGTTTAGAAAATAAAATTATATTAGAATCTCGTATTTTTCAAAAGACTAAATTAGTGGTTTTAGTGAGAGTTAAATTGGGTAAAGTTTGCTATAATGGTATTAAAACAGGTTTGTAGTGGATTCGGTGGATCGAGGTTCGGTGGAAAGAGGTGCACCCTGTCTGAGATTCTGCAATGATGTAATAACATTTTTCACAACAATAATATTGAATTTTTTATCATAAAAGTTTTTCAAAAAAAAAGTCAAAAGCACTGTAAAGGCTATAACAATGCTTTTTATATACTGGATTTTCAAAAATAATATTCCACGGGTTAATATCAGTTATTTTTAAGCTATATGAGTTGCGTAGCAACAGGAGCTTCTAGTATTATATTATTAAAAAACGATGTCACTGTGTTTATCTGTGATTCCACAATAATATAATAAAAGTTTTGCAATAATGTTAATCAGATTTATAAATAAATAAATAAATTCATTTATTAGTTCATTTATAAATTCATAAATAACTGACATTTATTGGTATAATTTCTTGGAAAAAATTTAATTTATAGCGTTTTTAAACTCAAATAATTTGTTAGATTCATCATATTATAACTTATGATTATAATTATAATTTGATTTTAAGTGTTTTTTTACTCATAAACAATTTTTACTTAAAATATTTTGAATTTTTCATCGGCAAAATTTTATTTGAAAGAATCACCCCCTCCCTGAAGCTTCAAAATTTTGAATACCTTGCTTAAGTCTGGTGTGGACTTACGGCTGCAGTTTAAACCACCGATTCCCTGTTTTAATATCCTTATAACAGATACTTCCCATTTATCTTTTATGAAAATATCTGTTTAATTATTTCAAAACTACAACGTTAATCATTTTTATTTTAATAATTACTTCAAAAAAATGTTTTTTTAAATATACTTGGTTGCATAGAAATCCGCAAAAATGTTTTAATTAATAACTTTTTTATTTCTTATCAATAATTAATAAATTTTTGAATTTAAGTTAATGAAATATTCTATTTTATCATAATTAAGTTAGTTTAGATTTGTGGTATGACCAATAGCTTCACTGCACATTTGAATCCGCTGAGGCATGGAATTCAAATACATAACCGAGAAACAGGTCCAACAATTTTCCATATTTCGTTGATTTTTTCAATAAATTGTTTCTTATCCAATGGTTACATAGTCTCCAACTTGTTACCGATTTGGACACATGAATATTTAGGGTTTGAATTTTGAAATACGAATCTTATAATTTGTTGACAACTTCCCGCGCGATCCGCTCCCGGCCTGCCTTTAGATCGCTTTTCCGGATTTAATTCTGGTTTGGATATCATAAGTTGTTCGAAGAGGTATTCTTGTCTTTTGATCAATAATTTTTGCCCTTTTTTTACCTAATTTCAGAAGATCATAGACTTGGGCCCAATTGACTATCTCCTTAATTCAAAAACATTAATGTATTGCGCCTTTAATTCTAACGTGTTAATTTAATCAAGTTAGTTTATATATCGATTGAAAGTTGACAAATTGAACTTTAAATCCATATATGACAAGTTAGGTTTCTCCTTCAATATCATAGAAAAAAATTCAATTAAACCCTATGAAGTTTTTTGCGAATTTCTATGCAATGAAGCTTACTTCAATGCAGACCCATATTTATATTGCAAACACATTTATACATTCGGGTTAGTGTACTGTACTGTACTCTGCTTAGAGAGTTACAATGGATGAAACTCGGCCCTTCGAGCCTCGCACTATGCCTAGTTCTACCATTAGCTGTATTTTTCATTACATTTCATTTTGATCGATCATATTTTTATTGTATAACAATAACTGAAGCATACGTCACGTTATTTAACGGTCTTAGGTATTATTACCACCCACTCGTCAGTGACAATCAATGAAACAATAACTACTGCTTGAATAAAATGAAAAGCAATAATACAGTAACTTATAAGGCATTTCTGTAATATTTCTGTCACGTGCGGTTTGGTCTCAGCTGTGGGCGAACACACCTTTAGTCTGGAGTCCAACACACGTGACAAAGAATAGTTTGAAATTATGTTTTGTGGACACTTTAATTCTGTTCACCACTACTTCTCTTTTTAAATGACTTTAAATTCAAAACAAACTAAAATACTTTTAACTTAAACTTCGTTTAATTAAAACAAAATTTGATACATTGAAATACAGGTATTATGAGAGTGGCGGCCGTTCCAACTCTGAAACCTATTGAACAAAAGTTAGACAAAGACTGAACAAAAACTAAATGTTTAATTTCTTTTTATACCCTCTATTTTGTTCATTAGTAAAAAGTGAAAGTAATCTATTGATAAAAGCTATGTTTAAAATAGTAAACCACCTGTTTTTAAGATTCAAGTTCTGTTAGTTTTTAAAGTTCTGTAACAGTTTTCTGAACCTTTTGATCCCTACCAGGGTTCTCATGATGATGACCATGAGCTATATTTCTCATGTAACTGAAGTTATGTTTTCCTTGAGCTGAAAATATTTTATATCTGAGGTTTGAGTTTAGTATTTTGCACTGTTGTGCGCTTTCGCGCATAACATTTCTAAGAAAACAATGCCATAAAATGAATTATATTAGAAAATAATCATAAATCACAAAAGTTTATTCGCTTTATTTATAGAATTCAAATAATATTTGAATAATTTCTCATTTGTTTGTTAAATAAATCGATTTTCACTGTCATAACTCATAATGCTTTTGTCGGAGAAAATTTGTATAAACATTTTTGAAAACAATCGGATTCTTGAATGAATGAAATAACAAAGTTCACCACAGAATAGATTTGAAGATAGAGAAAAAAGCTAAGCTTTCTCAAGGAATATAGTAATTGATATTAATTTACGCGGAATCATATTTTAGTTCTTAAACATTAGGTTAACTTATAGGTTAACAACATTTAAAGTGACTCACGTGTCATAAAACATGATATTCACTTTGGTTATCATATAAGATAAACTTATATAATATGATTTATTTCAATTAATTTTAAGTCAATTGTTTTAAGGAATTGCTTAAAAAGAATGTACAGAAATGATAAATGACAGGAGAAAAGTGTTTTACTACTATATCATTGCATTGCGTGTTTTAGTCATTATTTGAAATACAATCTATTAGTGAAGAACAGCTACAATAATATACTGTAAAACACTTATGCTGCCAATGGACTTGTGGAACATCTATATAACTTGAGGTTCAAAATCGATAAAAAACTATTACTACAGAAGAGACAGAATCAAAGAGTCTAACTCGCTGTGAAAGTCTATTAATTTGAAACAACTATGAATAAAGTGCAAGCATTCGCATCAAATTAGATGTCTGCAGGCTATCGAAGACCTTTCAATGCTCTTTGGATACAATTATAAGCTCCAAACCATTTGATGCTTAACAAATGTTTGGCATTTGAGTCAGATTTTAGCAATTTTGATATTAAATCATATTATAATCTATTTTTACTAACAGATAAATATGAATTTTTCGAGAAATTAGTCTCTAATCACTTGCATTAATAGAAGTTAATGTTAAAGCAGACAAATTCTTTAGATTGAGAATATTAAACAATGGTCTGTTTGACACAACATCTCTGTGAACAGTCTGTCAAAATGTTTACTTTCTTACACGTCTCAATGCAAATGATTGAATGTCAATATATTGTCATGAAATTCAATGTTTTTGAGCAACATATTAGCTTACAATTTAATTAACGATAATTAGTATTCATAAAACAGATTTTGTTACTTTTTGAGAATTGTTCCTAATCTTAAACTAAATCCACTTCTATAATAAATAGTTGGTCTGGTTGTATGGCAGGTGTGGCATATTACAGTCACTGCAGTGTTGGTCTCAGCTTTAAAATTCTATTAATGGACAAAAAGTTCATATCGTGTGACAAATTATATTCAATAGTACAGTATTTTATAAGTTCATCACCATTAAGAACAGTAGAGTTATTATTTCTATAGTTAATGTTTTCAAATATTTTGTTCTGCTTTTATTCTTTTATATCTGTTCACAATTCAGATAACTTCATATAATCACAAAGTATTTAATTTGATTAGACATTAGCTTTTGTAAAGTTTATATTAATTTTATGATTGAATTAAATTCAAATATTGTTTCAATAGAGAAAATCACAACAAATCACAATAGTTTGCAAATTAAATAAATCTAAAGAGAATTGGCATCAAATCAAAAATTAGTTTTTTGATACCAATAACAATGATATGTTTAAGATATAATTAATTTAATATAAACAGGAACCTTTAATAAAAAAACAAAATTTATAAAAAAAATATCAAAAGTCAGTGGAACACATGGGAGGGTTGAGTTGACCGAAAACATTGAGTTCATAAAGACACGCCATAACCATGAATGCAAAATACCATATCATTAATATAATGCCATACTTTCGGTCAAGTTTCCAACCATTTAAATGTGTGATCACCAGAAAAAACACAACAGTAGAGAGCAGTGAAAGCGTCGAATATTCGAGACCTAAATGAGTGTATGTTTGAATTTAATTCCAAATAAAGGCATTGAAAGACATGAAAGAATTTACCTCTACTGACAACCTGAACAACAGATCCGGGGTCGACAATAGCTGTTTTGAGAAACCAGGGAAGGCCCAGACAGACCAGAATGTCAAACACATTACTAGCGATCGCATTGGTTAAGGCCATGTCTCCCAGTCCTTCTCGAACTACAATAAGACTAGCGATAGCGTCGGGTACGCTCGCACCGGCGGCTATGAATATTAAACCCATCACTGTGTCCGGTATTTTGAGATTAAAACCTAGTTTTTGGCAGTAATTGAAAGTATTAAATAAAATACAACAACAAATTTCTGAAATAAGTGACAAAACAGAAGTACCGATAATTGTTATGAACCAAACCATGAAATATGAAAATATAGAAATCCAAACACAAGACATAATGAAAGTGATTGAAAACCATTTCTGTTTGTCTGCAACCGTACAGTCAGGTATTGTTATCCAAAAAACCACTTTTAAGGGATAAACTAAAATCTGCCAAACTTTTTCTCTCGTATTCATCGGATCCAAAGTCTCTAATGTCTGCACTTTTTGCAAACTAGTATTCAACTGATCGCTGAGAGCCTTATTTGATTCATAGTCTGGTTTAACAGCTTTAGACTCGACATCAGAAACAGTAGCACTGCTTCCACTTGCGGTGTCATTCATTTTTTCAAATTCAGAAACGTGTTTGTAAGAGACGAGACTCGAAGACTCGTCATTTTCTGAATTTAAAATGCATTTCAAATTGTCTGATATTTTTTTCTCAATTAGTTTGTTATACGACATAAATAAGATGTAAAGCATATAAACCGACAGAAAAACAATCGATTCCAAGAGAGTAATCCTTTCGTCAAACATCGCGATAAAGAGGAGACAAATACTGATTAAATAGAAGAAAGAGTCGCGAACTATTGGCCACCAATTGATGGCTACAACTCTTCCGGCAAAGAGAGCACAAACGCTAATAACAAAAGCAATATTGAAAACGGCGGAACCGACAATAGCACCGATTGCCATGTCTGGGTCTTTGGCCACAAACATACCGATCAGAGAAGTGGCCAATTCTGGCGCCGAAGAGCCCGCGGCCATAAAAGTAGAACCGGCGACGTCTGACTCTATTGATTGTAATCATTATATTAAAAATAAATTAATAAATCAAATAAAAAAGTTTTAAAAAGTTTTTGACTTAAAAAAGGAAAACATATTATATATTAAAGTGAATGAAAACTAATTAATACCTAATTTAAGTTTAACACAAATGACTTGAAGCGCGGGCACAAAGTATTGGTCGCATATCAAAGCGATGCCAATGAATAAGTAAATTATTAGAAAGCAGTACATCATTGACATAAGAAATGATTTTCGAAGATCTGCCGAAATGTGAGGAAAGTTTTCGATCGAAGGCTTCGAACAGTTTTGCCATAATATTACATCTGATTTATTATTAACTTTTGATTCATTTGTTTCTGTTATGTCTTCAGAAAGCAGTTTACGAATCAGTTTTTTATCAATTAATTGATTGCTTTTCTCGTAATTATTATTGAAATAAAACAAAAATGAGATCAAAATAAATAAAATGATTGCAATTCTATTCGACACCCGATTGGTTCTCATTTCGCACTCAATTCTCTTATAACTCAATTCAATTCTCTCTTATTTAGTAATAATTGTGTTAAACATGACTTTTAGTCAATTAATTGCTTTGATTTGAATTGATTTACAATTTATTAAAATATAAACAAAAAAACTTATTATTAATAATTAATAGAAATAAGAAAGAAATGGATTAATTGTATTGAAAAGTATATCAATTGATATAATGGGCAGACATTGGTTTTGACTCAACTAATCATAAGATCAGTCGTAAGTCATAATTAACTGATTTATAGTTTAATGAAAACACTTTTGATGAACATATTTGACGGACATATGGATTGTCAATAGCTTTATAAATAAGTGAATTTCTGTTTACAGCTCAACACTGTGTGAACTCTGTTTACTTAA
>JAQGCH010002079.1:0-13606 GCA_034699485.1 Nanhermannia elegantula
AGTGATTCTAAATCTCTTCCCAAAACTGATTCAATGATTGCACCGAAAAGTGATTCTAAATCTCTTCCCAAAACTGATTCAATGATTGCACCGAAAAGTGATTCTAAATCTCTTCCCAAAACTGACTCAAAAGTAGTTTCAAAAACTGATTCAATAAATACACCGAAATGTGATTCAAAAACTGGTTCGACAGCTATTCCTAAAATGAATTTATTAACTTTAAAAAATGTTCCTCAAACTGATAGAAAAATAGATTCAATAGCAACAAAAAATGTTTCGACAACAGTTACAAAAATGAATTCAACGAGTGCTTCAATAATTGAATTAAAATCAAATTCAATGACAGCTTCGATAACTGATTCTGAATCGAGAATTGATCCGACGGCGACTGCGACAGCTGTACCCACAACTACGACCAATGGCTTGTCGGGCACTTTAATGACTCCTAATCGAAAAACATTGGATTTGGACACTAAATACTTCAATGGCCTGAGAAACTATTTGACAGATGGAACTATATTTGGGTTCAATGAAGAAGACTTTATAAAAGACGCCAAATCTTTTAAAGTAAGTCAATATTAATAATATTCCTTTAATTAATATTTAATTTGTTTTAAAGCTAAGAGACGGCAAATTATACTTTAATAATAAGTTAGTCATTGAAACGGGAGAAGAACAGAACAAGATTGCAGTCGCACAGCATTTAAATGCAAACGGAAAGAGCAAACACAGAGGTGTGTCGGCAACAGTTAAATCAATTTCAAGTAAATATTGGTGGGGAACCATCCTCTTCGATGTGAAGGCTGTTCTAGATAACTGTCGGGTTTGTAACCCAAAAGAATTTGATATCTTCTCATTTCAGTTGTGGAAGTTTATAGAAGTGGGAGTTATTAAAGATTTCATTATTGTTCGAGATTTAAACCAAAATTCTTCAATTTTCAACTGTGCCTTTTTGGAGGTTTTGGACGCAACCAATCTCTCTCAACATTTGATCAGTTTATTTCACAAATATGGCATTCCTTCTGCTATTCGTCTTGTTTTGGATAACGAATCACAGCTCACCTTTTCTCAAGAGTTCATTGAATGCCTTAAAGTGAAATTACTTGAATTCATAGAAGACGTTAAACTCATCACAAATATTAAAAATGACAACAAGTCAATGATTTCACTACAAATGGTTGACATTATTTTAAAAATGGGCGAACAAAATATCCCTAAAGACGACATAGAATTGCTTACAACATATCCTGAAATCGTAGGAAGCAATGAAATCAATAATCTATTTGTGTTTTGTTGTGAGAATTGGTTGATTAGAGAAAGTCTTCTTCAGAGCATCGCTTCGGACATAAATAATTTCATCACAAATTTCAAAGATTGGAAAAGTAAGCCCTCGTCTCTCACCTTATATTTTCAAATGAATGGCATTAATACTAAGGCTAATGAAGTGGAAGACGATCCTAAACAGGACTCAACACAATCTTCTAATAATAAAAGAAACACGAGTTGGAAAGAAGTTGAAAGACTTCAGACGGATCTTAAAACCTCTTCAGGTAATAAACGTGTCAAAAAGTCTACACTAGAGAGAGAAGACTGGAAAAGAGATTTTATATTATCGGATGACTCTTCTGATGACGACATCTCTACTGTTGACACATCAAAGCATTCAATTTCTTCAGACAGAAAGAGACACACAAATAGTTTTCATATGAAAAAAGAAAAGAGTGGAAAACATTTATTAAAGAGAAACGATTTATTAAATATTGAAATTATTAATATTGAAGATTCATCTAATTCTCAAACAGCTTATTCATTGAATTCAGAGACAACTTTCTCAATGGATTCGCAAATGTCTGCAATTTCAGAATCTAAAGCAAAACCTGAAAATAAACAAGATTTGAATGGTATTTGTAAGGCGTGTAAAGTTGTTCTGATTAAACCTTCTTTTGAATACTTGGAAAATGCAATAAACGGTAGAATTAACTTCGGAGAAAAGACAGTCATCTCTTTAAGTGAAGAATCAGATGAAGAAACAGATGAGGAATCTGAAGAAATGCACAAAACTTTTCCTAAACGTAAATTAAGACAATTGCTTAATAATGTAGAGTCAGAAGACGAAAAATACAAAAGACATTCAAACCCCAAAGTGAGTCAGCTCTCAACAAGTCAAGAATCAGATGAAACGCCTAATAAGAGGCCAAAACGCACAGACAGTGGACTTTCAACGACTCAGAGCCAGCAATCAGTTGATGAAACGCCTAATAAGAGGCCAAAGCGTAAAGACAGTAAGCTTTCAATGAGTGAGAGTCAGGAATCAGTTGATAAAATGCGTAGCACTCGTCCCAAACGGAAAGCGAGTCAACTCTCTATTAGTCAAGAATCAAATGAATCCAAAAAGAAGACAAAAAAAAGTAATACACTCCAACTCAGTGAAGATGAAAGTAATCCAGATGAAGAAGAAGACCAACAAATTAATGATAATTCTGCTCAAAATAATAAACAATTGCCATCAGTAGAAGTGTTTAATTGTCAATATTGTAGTTATACTTCTAATGATAGGAAGATATTAGTGATGCACTCGGCCACTCATAGGAACAAAGAAAAGTTGTTCTGTAATATTTGTTGTACTGTTTTTTACAATAGCGACAAATTAAAGTCTCATAAAGAAGAAGAACATCCGCCGGAAATAAGGAATGCTGTTCTGTATGGGTGTCAAGAATGCAAAGATCAAACATTTTATAGCATTCAAGAAATTGATGAACATTTGAAAACACACATCGAACACATCAATTACTTGAAGCAAGCAAAATACAGGTGCAATATTTGCAAGAAATTCACTGCTAGTGATCAACAAATTCTGTTCACTCATTTCCAAAGTCATCGTCTATTCAAGTGTGCGTTCGACTGTCCATATCTCGCATCAAATTTCAATGAACTCGAAAGGTTTGTAAAAATTACGTCTTATTTCAATTATAAATAATAAAAGATTAATAAAGGATTACTTTTTGTTGACAGACACGCCAAATCATCTCATTCTCGTTTCGGTAAACATTTCAAATGTAAATTTTGTGATTACGATTCCGCATGTTTTGGGTCTTTGATCGCACACAAGAAACAAATTCATGCAATCGATTGGAGTAATGATAGAGATAAGTGTTGTTTATGTGAAAGCACTTTCGATTACGACGCTTCAAATGCCATTTTAGAACATTTAACCACCCATTGCAGCGATGATTTCCCATATTTTCAGTGCAAAATTTTTGGGTGCCTTAAAAAGTTAGTCAACTTTTTCTATTCTGTTCACTTATTTTTAACTTTTTAATCATTTAATTAATTTTATTATAGATGTAAAAAATTTGATCAAATAAGAGGCCATTGCATTGCATATCACGGCTCTGACAATACATTAGATTTTATTGCAAATCTCGACGAATTGTTTGAAGATCTGATAAATCAAGTTAAAGAACGTAACGAACATCGGAACAGAAAACAGTCGACTGTCATTGAGACAGAGAATGCAGTGCAGGGTCTTATGGAAGAAGAATTTTTATACGACAATCAAATAGGTTCTTATTTTTGAATAAGTAATTCATGTCTAATACATAAACTCAATTATAATTAGAAGACAACGGGTGTGTCCCTAATGATGCGCTCGCGAGTGCCTTAAAAATAGCATTTAATGACGAAGCGCCCACTTTGAGTATTCCAGAGAACTCTTTAACCGAATTCGCTTTTATGGAAGAAAGGAATGACGGAACTTGGAGTCTAATGAGTGGTTAGTTATACTCTACTTATATTTAATTGCCTTAATTCATTCAATTTTTTAGACGATAATATTGACCCTTAATTGCATTCAATGTTTAATTCTCTAAACAAATTGGAAACTAGTTATGTTTACAATCAATCGTTTAAAAGATCACTTTATTGTAAAAATCATTTTGATTATTCACAAAACACTTTTTTAGTTTAAAAATTTTGTTTTTTTGTTCTGACATTTATTTTATTAATGATTAAGATGTGAACCGTTGAAATTTTTGATAAGTGATCATAAATACCAAATGAAACAAATTTATATGAATTGTTACATATAATAAAAGTCATTTTGATAAAAGTCCTTCAATTACTTTAACAATCATTGAATTATTTGTTCTGGAAATAGACTGCAATTCTTCAGGAGTAGATTTCAATAATTTAAGTAATAATTGAAACTGTTCTCCAGGAGATAATCCCAAGTCATCCAAAACATCGCATAAATAGCTTATATCAGTGATTAGCTGTTGTTTTGCAAAGAAAGTCAATTTCTTCAACTTCACGATTCTATTAATATACGCCTCAATGGTTCTCTGCGTAATGCAATCCAATAGATATTCGGCTGCATTGTTATCACTACTGTTTACTTCGCAGTTATAGTTCTTAATGATTTCGCAATATTTTAAGCCAACCTTAAAGGCTATGTTCTCTTGCAATACAAATGGTTCCAAATGTTGTGGAATTGTGAGCAGGTAT
Source organism: Nanhermannia elegantula (assembly GCA_034699485.1). NCBI lineage: Eukaryota > Metazoa > Arthropoda > Arachnida > Sarcoptiformes > Nanhermanniidae > Nanhermannia > Nanhermannia elegantula. The sequence goes on from JAQGCH010002079.1 coordinate 4,504, forward strand.
TGACCGATTTGAGTGATGTATTCCTGAGGAGAGAGACTGAAGGGATGCACGTCTTCCTCCTCACAGCTCAAACTGTTTTCTTGAAACGAAGTCGAAACCAATTTGGAGACATCATTGAGATGACTCTCTATATAATTGAGAGCTATGTCCATAACAACAGAGGCTGTGAGTGAACAAATATTTTTGCACTCAATGAAAATTGATTCGAGAAGTATTGTCGGACTTTCATTTTGAATCAAACTATTGATCAGATTTGTTAACTCTCTTTTCTTGTACGGATTAAGCATTAATTCATTGAAACGATTGAATGGACTGATGCTGTCTGAAGAAAGCGGCGATACTTTCTTTGAAATGTCCACTAAACTGGTGTACAATTGTTGTTGAAAGAGCTCTATCTGTACTACTAATTCACCGCTTGCTTGCAATGTAAATAACGACAGTTGAAAGAGAGACCAGTCAGGAATCGATGATTTATTCTCAATAGCAGATGATTTTACTCTTATGTCATCGATCATGCATTTGAAATGTTGTAAATAATCATTGAAATAGTTTTCTAAAACTGGTAAAAGACTCGGTATCGCAACCGATTGAGTGAACTGATGACAACGCTTCTCACTATCTTTGGCATGAGAAAAGGCTTTACTGAGAGACTCACTCGGCTGTGAAATAGCTTTTATGTTTTCCAAATCATTCATAAGCGTCTGTTTTTCTAATTCTGTGTAATTATCCATTATTTGACAATAAGGCGAATACAAGACCTGAGCTAACAGTTGAACGTTAGGTTTTTTTAAATATTTTGTATTAACCGAAGGATTCGATGTGAGACTCAATTCAATGCTTTTGGCGAAACGATAAGTGAATTGTTTCATCTCTATTACAAACTTAACACTTTCTCGCGGATTATTTTTCTTCTCAATGAATTCGTTTATACAATACGTAATACTGGGGTCAAGTGATGAAAACACGTCAACAAATATATCGCATAGGGTTTCCACAGTCGACTCAAAATCATTGGGGAAAATCACCTGAAGACAGAAATTGATCTGTGAGTGCCATAAAGACAAGAGCAAGTCATAGATGCCGTTCAGCCAATCCATTATGTTTTCTTCGGCGTCTAATTTTATAATTCGCGTCCATTCAGACAGTATTTGATTTTTGATGCACTTATGGTAATGACTTTTCAATTGAGCCATTCTTTTGATGTCTTTGAATAGTTTGACGTAAAAGTGCGCCGAATCTAATGTCTGTGTCGTAAACACACTCATAATCGACTGTTCGAGCATTGATTCCAATCTGTCTTTGAGTTCTTCGAGATGTTGTACTCTTTGTTCATAATCTGAGACATCGATTAAAATTTCTAAACTGTTTTGCATTCCAACCAATTTGTTAGCGATGGCACTGATGTCTCCGCTGAGAAAGACTTCTTCGACATCACTGGAAAGTGTGGTCCAATTGTCGGCTTCTTGTAATGCTTGAGACGTCTCTTGCATTCGTTTCTTAACGATATCGATATTAATGAGAGTTTGCATTGATTTTGAAGATTCGCTTTCCATTTGACTCAACTTTTGCTTAATTGTCTGCATTTGTTCTCTTAAAACACACGAATCCTTCTCAAGAGATTCCGTTTCTCTCATCACTTTCGGTAAGTTATGAATCATTTGTTGTGCCGTTTCTTCCAATGAATTGTTCACTTCTTGTACTAATAGTTGTAATTTGAAGACAATATTGGTTGCAATCGTTTCTTTGTTAGCGTTGGAGTCAATGCCAGAAAAGGCGTTATTTATCCATTTGTTTGAATCAAAGTTGTTGTCAGAAAACGCCATCAAATCCTGTTCTCAATCAATACATAAATTATTTGAAACTATTTTCAAATTTATACAAATTTTGTTAATTCTTACGATTTTATCCATTTTTTGACTTTATGTGAGTCTGTGTTGAGACAAATCATCAAATCGTCAATATTTGTAAACAAGAGTCACATGACTTTCACATGACATGCAGTGCGAACTGTCTCTCATTTAAAGGTCAAACGTTTGGCCAAAATTTAATTATAATTGTGAATAAAATCCTAATTCTATGAGAAGATGAGAAAAGAGGCAATTCTTGGCAAAGTAGTGATCGGTTTGTCATTAATGTCAACAAATAAACCAAAATAAAGTTAACTATAATTGCAATTTGTCTGACAGGCGGCGGAACCGGTTTTATTGGAAGTGCTTTGGCTCGCACTCTAAAAAATATCGGATCTGATGTATGGGTGGTCTCAAGAATGCCCGGAAGTCAACACATATCATGGGTTTGAACCTATCATTTAGTATTGATTTGTGTGCACTCATACACAGGCATCCAATAAGTCTGAAAACACACAAAACTGTTTCAATTGATTGCATACAAGAGCAGACACTGCTATCATATTTGCCTTAAATAAGTTTGTATAAGAACTTATTGGACACCCTGTGCAGTATTAGTCACATTTGTAATAGCTCTTCAGCAGTGAATGCCTTATTTTTTAGGTAACCAAACAGTAAAAGTTTTATTTGATTATTAAAACTTAAGTTTAACAGTAAATAAGTTTATGTAAGGATTTAATCAATACATAGTTGTGTTCATAATATGTTCAAAAATAAAAATCAATTATTGGAATCCCTGTCAGGCATTAACTTAGACGTTATGTCAGACATAAGATTATCCCAATTCCATGTAATGTCTTCTTCTTTGACTTGACTTTCTGGGAGACAAAAGTTAGTCAATTGTGTTAAGTCTATGCCATCGAGTGATGTAAACGCTGAATGTTTGAGCAAATTCTTATCCAAATCTTGAAAACTGATTAGTTGATTGACCGAAACATTAGGTGCTTGTGCTGTCTGTTGTATGAGCTCCTGATCGCTTACTTCTTCGAGATCAGGAATCATTGGTATGACATCATTCTCGGAGTTATCAAATTTTTGTTTATTAGATTTGCTCAAGTTATCCAAGTTTTGCAAATGCTTTATGTTCTCACTGGTCTCGTCAGCCCAAGTGGCCAAACGTCGTGGTCTTGAAGAAGGCTATCATTTGATTTGATTTTAAAACAGTTCATTCAATTTGAGTATAAATAATACGAAACATTGAAAAATCTAGTTTTTAGGCAACTTTTGGCACTCGAAATGACAATTTCCTGCTAAACACCTATTTATAATGGTTCTGAAGTTTCATTTCTAGCTCAAAGTCATCTAAAAACTCAATCTTTCATATAGTAGTAGACAATCTTTGGGACACTTATATCCCTAATAGTACCGGAGGAATAGGAGACGATCCTATTATGTCTGCAAAAGGACTTGAATCTTGTACAGGAACTGCATTTCCATTAATTTGTTGGTTAACCTGAGAAATTCTTCTTCTCCTTGTTGTTGATTCAGATGACTCAATGTCGAGTTGCATCGAATCGCTGTCCATTTCTTAAGAGCTCTTACACAATGTTTTTATAAAAAGAAATTGCGTAACCATAGAGACTATTGAGATGTTATAATAGCATATAATCGTTTAATGTTCTTGTAGTTCAAGTATAAAAATGGATTTTGAACTAAACTAATGACTGACTTGAGTTTATAAGAAATCATATCCACTGTTAAAGTTTTGCTCTATTTCTGTGACTATGAGAAGAAGTGATAGCAGTTTAGTGTCGCTTTACTGTCGAGCTTTTAAACAATTTATCAAAAAAGTTCAATTCAAAAACTAATGCAACGATTAACTCATTTTTTCAATTATAGTCAGAATTAAGCTCTGAAGGCCTGCCGGAGGGGACAACAGCTGTGATAAACGTTTCGGGTCAGAATGTTTTAGATCCGAGGCGTCGGTGGACTCCAGGCTTCAAACAGAATGTAATCGCTAGTCGTGTGGAAACAACTCAATCCCTCGCCCGCGCGATCGAAAAAATGAAAATTCCTCCCAAAGTATTTATCACAATATCAGGCGTTGGCTTTTATAAGCCAAGTCTTACTCAAGAATACACCGAAGAGAGCAAAGGCGGTGATCATGACTTCTTGTCTCAATTGTGCAGAGATTGGGAAAACGCTTCTAAACTTCCACCAGAACTAGGCGTTCGAAATGTGGTCATTAGATCGGGTATTGTTTTAGGACGATATGGAGGTCTCAAACCATTTCTTATTTACATTTTTGAATTATTAATCAATTAAATTATGGTTTTGTTTAATACCTATAAAGGTATTGTCGCACAAATAACTTATCCCTTTTATCTCGGACTCGGCGGTCCTATTGGTGATGGCAAACAATTCATGCCATGGATTCATATCGACGATATGGTGGGGCTCTTCATGTTTGCAATAGAAGAAAATCATGTGACAGGCGTTTTGAATGGCGTGTCTCCGGATATTATAACTAACTATCAATTCACAAAAGCTGTTGGGAAAGCGATGTGGAGGCCAACAGTCATACCGTTACCTGTTTTTGCATTAAAGTTTGCTTTCGGTCCGGAAAGAGCTATAATGATGACAGAGGGACAGAAAGTGATCCCTAAGAGAACTTTAGAATTAGGTTTTAAATATCTTTATCCTGATATTCTCAGCGCCGCTAAAGATGTATTTTAGTCAATAAATTAGTTTTCAATTAAGACTTATTTGTTTTTATTTAAATAATTAAATCCCATTTCCAACTAATAACTAAAATACCCAATAATATGAACAAAAACAATGTGAATAATTAGTGTATATATACCTGTACTGTACATAAATATATTAAAGTCTAAAATTAATTAAAACTTCGCGCAGACTTTTCTTCATTTACATATATATTTCATTTCTCCATAACTTAGTTTATTTTTATAATAAAATATTAAATTGATTCTTGAAAACTAATCGATTTCTTAAATTAAAATGTTCTCGAGTTCAAAGTGAATGCATTTTATTCTCCAATATCTCAGACACAGATGACTCCAAACTTTCGAGTATTCTTTCGAAAGTGTGTTTTCATTTAATTACCTAATAGTCTAAATGTCAGCGCCTATTAATTAAGTTCTATTGCCAGGTCGTGACCGGAAAATTATTGACATCTGACTGTTCGGTTACATTATTTCCATTAATTGTATAAGAGATGCGAAGTCTCATCTTTAATGGATTCTAAAAGATATATCACAATTGGTTTTAGTGTTTCCTTAATTGAAGCGATAATTCAAATGAATGCATACCTTATTAGGATTGATAACTTTGATCAGTTGGTTGACAGCTCCGCTACTATTAGGGGGAATTATATTACTCGAGGGCGGCATTAATTGCAATTGGAATGTCTGTGAATACAAATAAAAAATAGATAATAGAATAATAAGTTAACAGTTAAGCTAATGATTTGCTTACCTTAGGAACGGCTGCTTGGAATAGAAAGTCATCCATTGGAGATGATGTAGAATTGATTGCAGTCAATGATATGAGAGTTAATACGGGATTGTCTGATGGCTTTTCAAAACTGAATTCAAGTTTTAATCCATTTTTGTCAAATGCAACGATAGGTGGGATTGAATTAATTACTTGTTGTTTAGGCGTTACTTCATTCAGAAATCCATCGAATAAGTTATTTGTTTGCGTTTCAACTATAGTATTATCAAAAATATTGCTCGAATAGTGTTGTGGCGTATTATTAGATGAATTTAAACTGATTTCTCCCAATAAATCCAATACATTATTAACAGTTGAATTAGAGATATTAATTGGTTTGACGCCATCCACTACTTTGTTGGGAGACATCGACACGTCTAACAGGTCTAAAAGTGCTGCACTACTAGTTTGTTGATTGGCTTTAATTTCATTTTTGAAAACTGATACATCATTATTATCATTCATTTCTTCATCAGTGGCCTCACCGTTTTGAATGCCATTACGTTTCTCTGCTCTTCCAGGCATTGGTGGCATTCGTTCGAGAATACTGGGTCTCAACTGATTGTATTTAGAAAAAAGAGCTGAAAACTCAACAGCCCTTTGCTGTAATTCGACGCTATGGTCACAGGCATAGACGTCGATCACTTGTTTGACGCGGGGAGCACTACTGGCAAATCTGACACTCAATTTAATTAGTGCTGCGATTGTATATTCTTTAGTCACTAAAGTCATTAAATTACTGTTAAGTATTTGTTCACATTTATCGATAACTGCGTCTTCATTTATATCTAAAGGTTCTATTTGTTCAGAATTGTTTGGATCCATTTCTGCCACTGGAGTCTGTAACAAATCGGCGAACTCTCCCAACGCCCACATCGCCACCTGAATCATGGGTTGCTTCGAATCGAGATCTCCACTCAATTGTTTCCACAACTCTTGGACGGCATAATTATGGAGTGAATTTGTATCTGATATCAATTCAATCAGACTTCCGACAACATCATCGCGAACATAATTTCCGGTCTATTAATAATAATTTGAATTCAAAAGGTTTACAAATTAGCTGAGAAAAAGTTATTTCATGTAAATGAGCAAAAATTTTAATATAAAAATTAATATTTGTTACCGTCGTAAGAATTTTAATGACAGTGTCGATGTGCCACTTGTGTCCGGGAGCGTACTTCTCAGCACAAATGCATAGATTTGAGGAACAGATGGATTTGAATTCAGGATCTGCTTTCTCCAGAAATTGTATCAACTCTTTAGACATTGTTCTTATATTATTTGTATTAATCAAAGCAAAACACAATTCCATTGCTTTTTTTCGAATAGAAATGTCAGGATCTTTAAGACATTCAACAATTGTAGTTCTGTGACGTTGTACTGCATTATAGTCTGCTTGAACTGTCTTAAGTAAAGTGGTGAGCGCAACATAACGAATGTTTTTGTCAGTATTGAGAAGAAATCTGCCCAATATATTAACTCCTAATACCCTTAAACCTCCTTCTGATTTGATTTCCATAATTGAAATGACTGTTTCATACAATATAGCATTGCCTACATTTTTACTGCTCTCCGTATTAGTTGCGACCTATAATACACCATCAATTAATACCGACATAACTTATCATTGATTTGAAATAATTTATTAAATTGAAACCTGTGCTAAAATATCATTCATTGTTTCACTCGATTCCGCGTCATTTCTTCCCAATAGTCTTAAAAGTCGTAAGATTTTGATTTGAAGAAATGGATCGCTAACACCGCACACATCATGTTCAGGTGAATATCCGGCCATTATTAGGTTCTTCAAAATCCTCACCAGATTTGGTACCATCTAAAAGATGACCAATTTATTAATCATTTAATTCACACAAATAATAGTAAAAAAAAGAGCCTTAAGTGCATGTAATCAGGAAAATGACAGAACAATCAATACCTCATTAAACTGAACAGAAATCCATTTTAATAATAGCGAAGCGTTGCATTAGAATAACAATACGTTAAGCATTTTGACAATAATTGGGTTAATTTTCATGACATCAAAACAAAGTTAAGCGAAAATAACGGTATTACATAAATACATACCTTTTTAAAGTAACTTAAAGTCTCAGAATTTTGTTCACACATTTCGGTTATAAGAATAATACCAGTTACAAGACATCCTTTCAATAACAATTATTCATTAAATTAAATATAAAGCCTATGATATGCTGTACTCCAAAACTCAATCATACCGTGATTTTTCTCTGTGATCAGACTTCTGGCCGCCGGCAAATACATTTCCATTAGTTCCGGCACTTTTCTCACAATTCTGGCCGCACATAAGGCCGCCTTCTTTTTGATATAAGTGTTTGAAGATTTCATGAGTCTTTCTATCTCTCCGGCGAGATCTCGACTCATCTCTAGTGAGCAAATAGCACCCAAACAACAAAGCGCTAATCCAACAACAAACTGGGTCTGACTGTTTAGATCGCTGTAATTTCAAACAATTTTAATATTATTTTAATTATTTAAAAAATTAACTTTTATCAGAACTGACTTTTTAAGCGAATTAGTAATAAGCAAATGAACGTCTTGTCTCTCATCTAACAAAAGCATTGCTCCTAAATATCCAATCCTTTTGTCTGTATATCGCGGAGAGGCTATCAGTTTAAGACATTCGAGCTGTGAATGAGAATCAATTAATTGTGTTGATCATAGTATTGTTGGTCATATACCTGTCCGAAGTGCGCCGGATATCCCAACATATGAATGTAGAGCAGTTTCGCGACATTACGACATCGCCAAACATTGTCCTCTTCACGAAATGTTGACCTAATATAAGCGCATTCTTTCTGCACAACAGACCTCTCGTCGGCTGCAGTCCGTGCGGCGCGGATTTGACGGATCAGATCTCGCAAACGCATCGGTGTCGGCAAAGCATTTGTGAACCTGTCATTACATTCAATTCATATTACATTTCTATTCATTTATTATTAATTAATACAAATACAAACCAATCACTCATTTGTTAAATATTATCAATTAATATATAATTAATATGTAATAAATGTAAACAATGGTTACAATTGCTTTCTATTATTTGATTAGAATTGAAATTCTATTCAAACCATAAAACAAAAACATATTTATTACTAAAATAAGTTAATTATCGAATTAATTTATCAAAAATCTATTGTAAACTATAATTAAAAGTAAATTTAGTTTAAATACCGTGAGAGTAACGCCGATTGTAAGTCCATTTTGTTGTAATTTCTAAATAATTATTACACTGAATACCACTCAATCTCTATAATAACTAATACTTAAAACTTTTGAGTGTATGAGAGTATGACTGTATGACTCGTATGACTCTCGATAACAGAAATTGGTCTGAAATGAGTGAACACTAAAAGCACTAAAACAGTGAACACTAATGAACTCACAAACACATAAACATCTCTACGTCTTAAATATGTCAATGAATTACGTGATTCACTTCTCATTCACAACATTCGATTTACTTATTTATTTATACTTAAAGTTTGTTTTTATTCTCAAAATTGATATTTAATATCTAATAATATTTAAAAAGTAAAGAAATAAACAAAACAAAAATGAACTCATTTTGTTATAATTAGAAACAAAACGCAAATTAAGTGAAAGTCCCCTAAAATTGATGTTTAGACCAAAATATATTTAGTCTTTAATAAAAAGAGACTTCAATTTTTGAAAACGAAGACAAACATCAGTATTGA
>JAQGCH010002080.1:0-13603 GCA_034699485.1 Nanhermannia elegantula
TGAGAAACAATTGCAATCAGTTTTTCTGAAATTTGACGTTTATTTTCATTTGAATTTTTCGGATCACGAAAAGGTGACCCAAACCAGTATTCGAAATCAGAGCCATGATCTGCTCCATGCCATGTCTCAGTATATTTAGCTGACCATAAATACTGATAAACTCTGCTCTTATTGCGATCGCCACTAAACAAAAGTTTCCCAAATTCAATGGTCGGACAACTGAGTAGATAATCACCAAAAGCAACGCCCATTGATCTTCGTATAGCGTCATAATTATGTTGAGGTAATTGCGAAGTATATAGTTTATAAACGTGATCACCATTTATATCATCATTTGGTGCTTTTCTTGAAAACATTGAAGCCAAAAAAGTTTTAGCGTCTGATTTACTAAAATTTCTGGGACTTGCATCAGAAAAGTCTTTTTCACCCATCAAAAGTCCCATTATGCCTGACCCCTCATCATCGGTTGTGCCCATTAAAAGGTTAACATTTTTCTTATAGTTACCAGTTTTTAACATAACACTTGGTTTTTGAGGTAAAAACTCGTCGCCGTATATGGCTATAGATCTGGTATCAAATTCAACTCTAATATTTCCAATACATTCATTGCTATCTCTATCGAAATCTTGTTTACAATTATGTTTTTCTGCCATTTCTGACCACATCTTTTTGACACTATCTTTATCCCCAACAATATCCATAAGTGGTCCGCCAGACATCATAATAGCATTCTTGTAAAGATTTCTAGTTATTGGAGATAAAAGATGAAGACTTACAGAATGACTGCCAGAGCTGACGCCTATAATAGTGATTTGATTGGGATCTCCACCAAAATGTTTAATATTCTCATTAACCCATTTCAAAGCCATTGCCTGATCCCAGAGCCCAGCATTTCCGGGTATACTATCAGAACCCGTATATAAGAACCCAAACTGAGCTAATCTGTAATTTATAGTCACGACTACTATATCTGCTTTTGCGGCCAATACTTCTCCCTGAGTTCTCATATCATTAGACGCACCCATAATAAGAGCCCCGCCATGAATCCAGAATAATACAGGCTTTAAAGCATTTTCTTTAATTGTATTTTCTTCAACAGGTGACCAGATATTTAAGTAAAGGCAGTCCTCACTTAGATTCTTATTTCCAACCAATGGAATGGCTATAAATGCAGATTCAGTTTGTAAGCAAGCGTTACCATAAGTTAAAGCATTAATCGGTTTATCGAATACATAAGCCACTGGTTTTTTGAATCTCAATTCCCCGACCGGTGGTTTTGCGTACGGTATTCCCAAAAATACATTTAATTTTCTTTTATCGAATTCTTGAATAAATCCATGGAATTCTGTAGAATTTATTTGAACGCTCACTTTATTTTGAGCGTTAATTTCGATTAAGTTTATGAATATACTAATTAATAAAAGACTCAATTTTAAATAATTATTCATCATTTCTACACTATATTAAAACAAATAAGAATCGACTTAACTAGTGTTCAATTTTTTTATATCTATATAAACAAGCTTTTGCTCAAATATATCAAACATTAAATAATTTAAGTTATGGAAGACTTAAGTACTTATATACTGTAGAATAAATATATACACTTATACCGACAGATAACTTATCTTTAAATCTATTTGTTTAATATTTGCGTAGTTATAGATTTTTTGTTGGTGTTAGAGTTACAAAATAAAGAAGAGTTACCGATTTCTTAAATGCTACAGATCTACTCTTAAATTCAAAATAATCTTAGGTGGCCATAACCCCTTTACCGCATAATTGTCCACTAATTCTTCTAATTGTGCTTATAAGATAAAAATGTTAACCTTCACATTTACTTTAATATCTGATGTACGTACTCCAATATCTTAAGTACGAACATATGTACGTACATTACGTACATTTCATACAGTATGTAACATATGAACAGTACTTTACATTAGAGGCGAACAATAGTTAACTATTGTTATATTTATACTATAAAAACTATCACCAAACTATAGTTCAGTATAGTTTAGTTCTAATATTAATAGTTATAGTTTAGTGTATTTTAATGAAAAATACGCATGCGTATATATCCTATAATCTTAGCTATTTAACCTAAAAATATTGCCAACCAGTATTATATGTGATTTTAGGTGCTTATATAATCTACCAAAATGCTTGTTTTTATGCCAATCGATTATATATTAAATTGCAGACATATCGCATTAATAATAAAATTTAGTTAAATACCTGAACATGCCCAGTCATAATAATTATATATAAATTCTCGACCCAATTCTCTCGAGGGAATCATATAATTGTTTTAATTTAACATTATTTACAATATGTTACAATGTTACAATCATTAAACTCGTAGCATTTAATTCGACCCCGAGAATTGGGCCCCAGACAATTCGGCCCCGACAATCAAATCCAAAAAATATTTGTTCTTATTTATTTTTAGCTATAAAATATCAAAATTTACATTTAAATGGGTTGGTATGCATAGAAACTAGACGGACTGTCGAAGCGAGCCCGTTATACTAACCTACTTGTGACGGACGGTAGGACTAGGCATAGCTTATAGCTATTGTAACCTAAACAGATAACGCTAACCTGTAGAAATGATCAAGTTACTTAAAAATTTAGAATTATATTCAATTGATAACAAATTTTTGAATTTCTTAATTAATAACTTTTTTCTAGAATAAATTGAATATTTTAATGATTTTCAATGCTATATGGGGCTCACTTGTCGGGGGCCGAATTCTCATAGAATCATTAAATTATACATATATTCTATTGTAGTGCAGTATCAAGTTTTAGTGATAAAAACCTCAAAAAATCTGATCTCTATCTATATTATCGCTTCAATTTAAACTTGATTCTACAGTACAATAAAATAATATAAGTTTTGTCGAAAATTTTATACATAAATTAATGCTTTTCTTCTGTAAATAATCAATTAAAACAATACATCTTTCCCTCGAGAGAATTGAGACAGAAGAGACCGAAGAGACATACATTCGATAGTTTATGGAAATTCCTGTACATATGTATGTAAAGGGTGACAAATATCTATCTACACACTTGAGAGTAGATAAATTGAGATAATAAGTATAAAAAGTCCCAAAATTATTTATTTCGTTATTTACAAAGTGTTATTAGGGTTTACAATATTTAAAGGAATACGATATTTTTTCATTTTCATAATGTTAGAAAAATGTTGTCCTTTTTTCATAACACAATACCGTAATCTAAATAGTAAATTATTTATAACAGATATGCAAAGTTCTTTAGTTATATTTTGAGAACAAATGTCAATAATTTTATTTTTGAGAGTTGTTATGTCATTAATATCTTCTTTAAAAACTTGATCTTTTAAAAACCCCCACAAAAAATAATCACATGGGTTGAGGTCACAGGAATAAGACGGCCAATAGTTTTCAGAACTGCTGCTTATTATTTTTTTACCAAAATATTTTTTTAATAATTGCATAGTTTTTTTGGCGGTGTGCGGTGTAGCGCCGTCCTGTTGGAAAATCTGCTCTTTGAAATTATTTCCAACAGATTGACGTAATTTAGGAATAAAATAAGTTTCAAACATGTCTTGATATGTAAATTGATTCACAGTAATTCTGTCCCCATTTAAATCTTGAAAAAAATATGGTCCAATTAAACCTTGTGCTGAAATAGCACACCAAACTGTAACATATTCGGGATGTGCGGACTTTTTAATAAGTGATTCTGGGTTTTCGGGTTTTTCTGTACCCCAAATTCGCATGTTTTGTTTGTTACAATAGCCGTCTAAATGAAAATGACTTTCGTCACTAAACCAAATTTTATTTAATAAATTGTTATCGGTTTCAAATTTTTGAAGCATTTTTACACAAAATTCTAGTCTTTGTTGAACTTTATTTTCGGGTATTTTTTGCACAATTTGTACCTTATATGGGAATAAATTAAGTTCATTTTTTAATATTTTCCTAACCGTTTCTCTGCATATGTTTGTCTTCACCCCAATTTCGCGCACACTTTTTCCCGAACCACTATTTAAACAGTTTTTAACCTTTTCAATATTTTCTAAAGTTACTACAGTTTTTTTGTGTGGGGTTCCTTTTTGCCTGTTCACTATAGAGCCATATTTATTAAAATTTTTAACACTATTTAAAACTGAATTTTTATTTGGCGACACTTTTGGTTTATATTTTTCTTCATATTTAGTTTTCACATAATTGTATTTATTTTTCACTTTCTTATCTTCTTTCACTTCGTAATACCATTTAACTAAATCTGTTTTTTCATTGTCTGAGAGTTTTTTATTCATATTTTATAAAAAAAAATATTAAGAGATATCAATTAAAATAAATTATTGACTGCACTGAATCAAAAGTGAAATTAAACTAAACTTTTATTTTGATTTTATGAAACCCTAATCCTTAGTTTAATAGTTATTGTAACTGCAGGTGTGAGAAAGATAAAGCCTTTTGTAAAACAGATTATTTTGAAAACCTGTTTAAGTGTTTAGATAGATATTTGTCACCCTTTACTTAGTTTATCCTATTATTTAATTCTTTTCATACTGTTACATCAGATTTTGGAGTGAATTGAGAACGTTTCCAGTTTTATTTTATGAGCAAATATTATAAGTACGTACAGTACATAGATTAACTTATTGTTTGATTAAGAATTATTACTTCCCTTACTGTTGCATCATTCAATATGTTATGGAATGTGTACCGGTACGTTTAAAGTCCAGATATTCATGACGAAAGATACAGAGAGTACATTTAATTTACACTACACTCAAAATCTTAAGACAAAAATTTCTGAAATGTCTTTAGCATAATGTGAATAAAATCAAACTAATTATTCATTACTAAGTCATATACTGTATATCAGTTTTACAAATAATTTTTTTGTATATTGTAAGCTATCAAAATAGCTTAGAGTCTATGACCATTTTAAAATAAAGTATAAGATGCGTTAAATCTAAAATAATGCAAGTCCTTTTCACAAGATCACAAATATTTATTAAAAGACAATTTATTACACTAGTTACAAATAAAAATTGTTTCAAAATTTATTGAAATATTTAAGAAATCATAAGGTATTTTCCGAAATCTGTAGATTAAAATATTCTCTATCTTTATTCCAAGGTTTCAAATATTGCCATATTATTCGCTTTTATTTATATATATTTAATTTTACGAGTTCCATCGCCACTGGTTAACAGTGTTCTACAGACTATATCTCGCACTTGAGAGCTCTGATTTAGCGTTGCCAACTATTCTGTGTGATTCCTTGGCTTTTAGCATATTTATCAATTTTTTCCGGGACATTCCGGGACAAATATATTTCGGAAATTTTAGCAAGGCTTATATTGAGGGTTCCATATACTCTATTCCGGAACATACAAGGAAAGACCCCTTTCTTCGACCGGAACACAGAGGTCGATTCCGGTACGGTTGGTAACGCTACTCTGATTATATGATTGATTTATAAGTTATTTTGTCGTTATTTTTTAGTTATAAATATCGTCTTTATTAAAAAGTTTGAAAACTATTTGTTAAGAAAATATACAGTATTTAATTTGTAAAGTGCTGTGCAAATCTTTGGAATCAAAACAATAGTAAATGTTGTTTTGTTTCAATGCATGAACGCCTACTTTTTAATTAAATTCAATGCAAAAGTTAGTGCAGTCATTGTTAGTTCATGCATTGAAACAAAGCAAAATTTACTATTATTTTGATTCCAAAGATATGCACAGCACTTTACAATCAGAAATATTTCATGTTATAAAAATCGTTGTGGTCACTACTTTTCAGTATTCTGTGACTATTTTAGTGCAATATCATATTTTTCAGTAATAGATATGATAGTCAACAAATTCCTCGTTTTTTATTACAATTTTTGTTGTAAAAATACATTTTGGCGCCAAATTATTCTTTTAAATTTCCTTAAAAAATGATTGAGATATGTAAATTTATTATAGATTTTAGCATTATGCTCAAAATTAATACAAAGATTGAGAATAAATATCCAAATATGCACAAAATTTCTAAAAATGCAAAATATGCAAACTGTCTTCAATACATTGGGAGACCTGTTGTTCTTCAGTATTACTGTAATGACCGAAATACTTCTTCACTTTGTTCTATAACTTATTTGGACGAAAATATATTCCAAAATTTTTTAAACTCAAATCAAATGAATAAAATAGTGAAATACAACGGTGGAGACCACTTGAAAATTGATTGTAATGATTGCCGCTCTTATTGGTTAACAAAAAATACAAAACTAATTGATAGAATCGATGGTTTAAAGTGTTCAAATGGTAATGAATTTATAGACAAAATTAATTTTCAAAATTGCACTGAAAGAGAGCTTAAAATTTTTTATAAATAAAATGGATCGATATTTGAAATTAAGAAATAATTTTGTGTAAATTAAATAAATTTTCTCCGAAATTTAAACTTAACATCAGTGCTATACATATAAACATTTGGATTGTGAGCCAGGATTAGGGGACTCGACTTATTTCGATTTTCAGAGCGATTTTAGTTAAATTATTGGTTCTATCAATAAGTTTGTGTGACAATTGAAAATCTCGCTTCTAGTGTTCTGATACTAAAATTTCTCACAGACTCAATTTGATAAGCTTTAATCTGACTCGGATTGACAATAAATAAAAAATTTATGCCAATAAATTTTTAAAAATGAATAAATTCAATAAAAATATTCAAAACATTTTCGTATCATTTATTTTTCTTAAGGGTCATCCATTTAATACATGCGCACTCATAGAGGGAGAGGGTTAGGTAAATCCTGAAAACTTCTATTTCAATATATGTTTAACATTAGGTCACGTGAGAATATGCGTACACAGGGGGAGGGGGGATATAGTCCAGGATGACTTTCGATGGAGTAAAGATTGCTTTCCTGTATAGCAGACATGTATTGCACGAATACCTAACCCTTTATAAAGTTAAGTTTAGATTAGG
The DNA here is from genome assembly GCA_034699485.1 of Nanhermannia elegantula. Classification (NCBI taxonomy): domain Eukaryota; kingdom Metazoa; phylum Arthropoda; class Arachnida; order Sarcoptiformes; family Nanhermanniidae; genus Nanhermannia; species Nanhermannia elegantula. The sequence goes on from JAQGCH010002080.1 coordinate 6,993, forward strand.
TATTAGTGCAATACTTATCTGCTATACAGATAAGCAATCTTTCCTCCATCGAAAGTCATACTGGAATCTTTTTGCATACGTACTAAATTATGACGCCTTATGCCAATCGAAAATTAAGTCATGGGGTTGTGATTTATATTTTAACTTTTTGTGGTATTGAAAATTTTGAAATTTTTCACCACAAGTTCATTTACTTTGAAATATTACTATATTTAAATCTGCCATATTAAATCTTATATATTTATTATCTTTTCTATAAAGGCAATAGTTGCCGAAATGACTAAAAGCAAAACACTGCCATGCTTCATTGCCTTGCCATTCACTCAATGTTTCATCCATTTTATCTGAAATTTTTCTCATAAAACCATTCCATTCATTTTCACTTTCTATAGCCGTAAAAACAATGTTTTTCAATTTGTTAACCATTGCTTCATTCATATCAGTCTTAATTATATTAAATTCTCGTTTTATTATACCATTAATGAAAAGATTACGAAAATGTTGGTAATTAAACTGTTTGTATAAATTAAATAAGTTTTCATAATTCAATTTTAGTATTTTTATACTCACGTAATGTCTTTTAAAAATTACAATTTTTAATTTACCAAAACTCAGTGAAATGAAGTTTTTGGGTAAAAAAGTGTGAAAACTTTCTGATACGTTGTCATAACTCGCAGAACAGTGCCATTGTCTGTTGAATTTGTTATCCAACTTCTTAACAATATTTTTACATAAATCAGTTAATGTATTGCATTCACGAATTTCTTCTCTCACGATATTCATAATAATTTCTTTTGTATCACTGGAGGTTTTGTCAATATTTATTATAGGGATAGATAGAAATTTACGAACTTCTGTTAAGATTTCAATATCGGACATATGTAACTAAATTAAAAAGAATAAAATATATTTTAATTTTTTAATTTTTGTTTTAAAAAAACTAATAATTATTTAGGTTTGAATCTATGACCGTTAATAATGTATCAAATTTTATTTTGTTCATCAGAATGAACTATTAATTTTATAGTAAAAATCTGGATAACAAATACAATTTCTTATATAATACTATTGTATTCTACATTGTATTATGCGCTGTATAATACACTGTATTATACAAAATACACGTCTTTATTGTTTAATTTGAAGAGGCCCTTTCCACTCAAAGAAACTGCAGGGCCTCAGTACCTTTTACAAAAATGGAGAATTACATAAAAGTTAGATTTGATGTTAATTATGACATAAAGCGATGAATAAAGTTACTAATCCCTCGAATGGGAGCGTTCGGATATATAAGAATGTCTGATGTTATATATATTACAAAAGGCATTATTATAAATGTATATATAAGTTAGCCCTTACTTTTCGGTGTTTAACCCGATTAAACCCGATTAAACCCTCCAAAATGAAAATTCTTAAAATGGGTTTAAACCGAAAAAATCCAAAACGAACATGCGCATTTAATGAAAAATATGCTGTTTTAAGCCCTTATATTAAGGAATCCTGCAGTCAAAGCATTTGATTTTTTAAAAATAAATCTTCAAACAGATCGCCGATAATCATTAACTGATGAAGACCTAATTATGTACTCCATAGGTTCCCAAACTTTTTTGCCTCTCGGATCATTTTTACACAAAAAAATCACGTGGTCTCATAGACCATAATGTTAAATTTTGGGTCCGCGGATCACATGTGAACCGTAAAACCCAGTTTGGGAAGCGTTGATGTACTCGATCTTGTGTTTTAATGGAGATATCGAAAGGCATTTTAAATAATATCTGTCAACTTTTTGATTTTATTAACCGGAAATTGAAAATAAATTTTCGGTTTAACCCTATAATACCCGAATTGACTCAAATTTTTTGAACCCGATTAAACCCGCCCCGAATCAACGTTAAAATTAAACTAAAAACGTAAGAGCCCTAATATAAGTATAGATGAAACAGCGATGACTTTGTGATGAATGTGATTGATTAACAGTGGCCTAACCTTAATCCTAGCGGCTAATGAAATAGCCCAATGGAAATGGAATTTAGACTCAGATTCTCACCTCTAGTCTATACTCAACTCGACACTTCTATTTGACCTTGAGCTTCAAGGTCATAGGTTTTAAAACCGGGCTCTGACACTAAGTTCATGAGCATATACTCTCATTAAATATATAAATTAATGCAAATATATGTCAATTGGACTGACCTGATAAGAAATTCTTGAGTTTCCTGCCGTTGAATTTGATTTATTTTCTTCCCTTAATCTTTGATTTTCATCATTTAAACTCATATTTAATGTCTTCAAATAAACAATACAATTATGCTCTTCTTTTCCAATCTTTACAAAATCGCATACTTCGCAAATATTATTTGGATTAAATTTACAATTAGCTAAATGTACGGCCAAGTTGTCTAATATAACCACAGACTCACAACCTTTGTCTTGATATTTACAATGAATTTTTAATTTCGAAATCATATTATGAATAAGTCGTGGCGGCTCTACTAATGAATCTACTGTTAAATTTTGTCTATCATTAGGACATGTATTGTTCGTTCTCAACCATTCAGTAATGCAATCGTTACAATATGTTTGTCCACAACAATTAACAACTTTGGGCTTATTGAGTATATCTAAACATATTCCACATGTGAGTTCTTCATCGTCGGTATTGCTCAGGTCTACGAATCTTTCCTTTGAAAATCCGGGCATTTTCAGGTGTTATTTTCATTAAATTATATTTATTTTTTAGGAACTTGTCTTATATTTCTTATTATTATATATCTATTACATTAATTTTTGAGATATATTTAACTCATAATTATCTATAAAAAGGTAAAATTTTAGTATATACAAAATGGGTGTTATTTTTCAGCCTCTTATTTATATAAGGAAGCCACACATCCAGCTTTAACCTGGATTCTCAAGGTTTAGAGTGGTAAGCTGGAGTCTTGTGACTCCCCCTTATGAATAATTATTAAAATAAATATTAATTTCATGGAAAAATAAATTAAAGAAAAAGTGAATAGTCAAAATTCATATTGTTTATAATTTTCAATTATTAAAATATATCTTGATATACTAAATTTATAAATGTTAAACAATTTACCACAATTAAAAAATTGAAAACTAAACATGTATACCATTGTCCACTCTATGTTATTAAAGTATAAATTTAGAAAATATGCCTTTGGTTTTCCTTTAATATATTTACTCAATTTTTGGTTCAATGATATTATGGCATCCCTACTCTTATTGTCAATTATATGAATCACCCACTTCATTATCTTTAAATGATAAAATATTTGTGATAAAGCTCATTGTTCAATTCTCAGTATAAGTAATCCTTTATAATTACAGGTATTTTATATTATCTGCTTTTATGCATTGTTATAAAGAGGTGTTTATGAGTAAAACATATTTTAATGTAAAATATTAATAAAATAGATCTGTTCTGTTCTATTAATAAAATAGTGAAATACAACAGTGGGATCACTTGAAAATAGATTGCAATGATTGTCGTTCTTATTGGGTAACAAAAAATACAAAAACAATTGATAGAATCGAAGGTTTAAAATGTTCGAATGGTAATGAATTTACAGATAAAAATAATTTTCAAAGCTGTACTGAAAGAAAGTTAAAAATTTATTATAAATAAAATAAATCGATATTAGAATTTAAGTAATAATTTTATATATAAATTAAATAAATATTATTTATAACTTAACCTTAAAACCATTGCAATAGCTGGAAATCTTTTAGTTGTTGGGCAAGGAATATGTGGAATTTCAATTTATTGGAGGAGGGGGAGGGGTAGCCCCTTAGACCTATAGCTGGGAACAGGATTGCTTAACACATCAATGCTTGATATCGGATTCTTCATTAAAGCCTAGGCCAGTATTTTGTCTTATATTTGATTGGTTTATTTTATAAAATTTATAATTGCATAAATATGTAGCAAAACTGCGAGTATTTTATAGCATAAAAAATCAAAGATAATCAATTTATATGTCCTGTCCTTTTTATATTTTTAATGAATTTCATACAAATAATTCACGATAAAATCTATTATCTATCTGCTAATACTATACCAAATTATAGTAAATTAACTATAGAATATATAAATGATTATAATATCTAATTAAATCTAAAGTAATATAATTGAGAGTTTTTTCAAAAGTATCGATACTTAAATGTAAGCTTTAAAAAATAATGAAAATAATCATTTTTAAGGGTATTTCTAGTGTCATTTAATTGCTTGACATATTAGCGATACGATATTTGAATTGCCTCTCCCTGATGCTCAATACAATGCTTCAATCGGTCTATTACAGATCGGCAAACTTTCTTGATCATGTCTTGTGGAATGAGGTCAAACTCTTCTTTAATGTAAAGAAATATAAATGTGATTAAAATAACTGTAATAAAGCGTATAAAACTAAACATGATTTAAATTGACACCAATTAATTCATTTGGGAATTTAAAAATTTATATGTGATTGGAGTGAATGTCACAAAAAGTTTACAACAAATGTAGAGTTAAAACCAGGGTTCCTAAATTTCAGAAAAATTCTCGAAGGGCATGAAATTTCATGAAAAATTCTGAAAAATACTTGAAAAATACAAATAATGATTTAATAATGCAAATTTTTTACATGTATTTTATTCATCAATAGAATCAGTATCACTAGATTCGGAAACGAGGGTGACCAGGTGTCCAGGATTTGCCTGGACTGTCAAGGAATTGGGTTATTTTCAAAAAATGCAGTGCTTGGTCCCCCCTTTGTTTTTCTCAATATAAAATTTTTCAAAAAATTATGCTTTGGTCCCCCCTTTCATTTTATAATCTGTCCAGGAATGAGTTTGACAAAAAATGGTCACCCTGCCGGAAACTAAGTAAATATCATCGATAACAGCATTATTATCTGAACTAAAGTGTGACAAATTTTCAGTTTCTGTTTCTATTTTATTAAATTTAAGATTATATCTAATTGCCATTAGTTTTTGAATTCTTTCATGCGATAAACGATTTCTGATTTTGATTCTAAAATTTTTGATGATTTACGGTCACATAAGACCAAACAGATGATTTTGGTTTTGATGCTCTTTTACTCATTTTTAATTTATTTTATAAAAGAATAATAAATATAAACATTAAAACCCAGAGCACGTGTTTTTAGACTAAAAGTCCAATAAAAACGTAATTTTATAATTTAACAAGAGGTGGCAGCACTAGGGAATTTTTCACAAAATTCTTAAATCTATGAAATTTCATATGAAATTTCAGAATTTTTCAAATTTCGAACCCTGGTTAAAACAACATAAAACTGTTCATTAATCAGAAAAGGTATATAAATGTGATTATAATAACTGTAATAAAATGTATAAAACTAGAAAAGACTTAAACAGACATAAACTAATTCATACAGATTTTTAAATATATTGTGAATGCATTGAATGCCACAAAAGTTTTAAAAATAATGATCAGTTATTGAATCACAAAAAACGTATTCATTTGAAAGAAAAGAGGTATAAATCTGATTACAATTCATGTAATAAATTATTTTATGCAAAATATGAATTAATAACTCATTCAAGTATTCATTCGGGAGAAAAACCTTTTGTTTGTAATTATAATGAATGTAATCATAAGTTTACCACAAATTCATCATTAAATGGTCACATGAAATGGCATTTGGGTATTAAAGCACATAAATGTCGTTATAGTGAATGCGATGAGAGTTTTGTTACTTCTGGTGATTTAAAAGGACATATCATTTATAACCACACAAAAGAAAAATTAGTTAAATGTAAAGCTAAAGAATGCAATAAAATGTTCTTCGATTTCAAATATGAGACATTTGAGAGATAACTGTATTCATAACAAATAAATTTATTCTTATCTTTTTTAATTATCATTAAATATAGTCTTATATTTTGTAACTTTTTTCAATTCAAATGTGTATAAATTGTTTACAAACATAAACACATGTCTACAGATATTCAATGCTCTCATACGTTGCACAAAAGTGTATTTCGTTGAACATAATTATATCGATTTATCACTAATTTTCTCACAAAGAAAGTGATGTATAACTTCTGGACAGCAAAAAATGAAATATTTATTTACTATTGTTTTCTTACGATAAATAAGTTAATACTTTATTCACTTTTACTATAATAACAGACAAAAATTTTGTTAACATTTAAAACATATATTTGAGTTAAGTTTTTTATTCAGCTATTGTTTACTCAATAAAATAAATCTAAATTTTTATATCAAAGCTTTTCAACTGACTAATGATTTTAAGAATTTATAAATAAATGATTAAAAAATGAATAATTGATAAAATGTTTAGTTAATTATTTGACATTTTCATTCGTTTGGCCAACACTTATAAATACAAATTAATCATTGATAGCAATAAAGAATCAGTAAAGCATTAAATAATGATTGAACCAAAATACTGTATATATATTCTCTAATGCGGGCAGACTAGCTCATTAACTTAGGCACTGGCTCTTTATTGAGTGAAGAGTTCACACTAGAGAAGGGCCTTCCCGGGAAATAGTCTTCCCGGGAAGAATCAGTTTCATTTCCCGGGATCCCGGGATCCCGAAAA
>JAQGCH010002081.1:0-13600 GCA_034699485.1 Nanhermannia elegantula
ACACTTAAAACTACTAACATTAAGCCATACTCTCAACAATATTTTACAACTATTGCTTGGAAAAGACAAGTCAATTAAAAATGTTTATTTTTAAAAAATGATATCTCTCTTATTTATCAGGTTTATCGAAACACATTAGAGCCTTAAACTACTACATTATTTATTTTAAATAATCGGAACTTATTTATTAAAACTTGAAATTATAAACTTTCAACAAAAATTATGATTTAAAGATAAAGTTCAGAGTATGGATAAGTCATGTGAAAAGAGTTTAATCATTTTAAAACCTGTTAATTATTTTGATTCTTGAGCTTGTGGTAGAGTAGGTTATTAGTGTTTAATTTGATGCCTTAAAATTATTTAAATAATGGCTTAAATTATTGAATGCGCCTCCGAAGTAATGTTTAATTAGAATAAATTTAAATTTCATGAAATTGCTTTAAAGATGAATCAGACAACTGATTAAATATTAAATAATTCACAGGATATCATAGATCTGGTTTACAAGAATGTAAAGACTTTATTATATTACTATAAAGAATAATTCATTCAGAATTCAATATTCTAGACGTTATCGGCAACACATTCAGCCGATAGGCCACAAAAAGCTCAAATTCTCAGACGAACATACAATAAATATGGATACAAAAAATTAGTTTAAAGTGAAATGTATTTAGTTTACAGAAATACTGTTGATTGACAGCGCTTTTTAGCAATGATTTCAATAAAATAATGAATGAATATCAATAAATACCTGAATTACTGTCATTAGTGTTGAGTTCATTCACAACTTGTTTGTCATGTAATTGAAATCATTATTTTACATTTTTAACCACTTTTGCATCAATTAAGTCCTCAGTTGTGTCGAAATTGTTGTCATTGAGAAATGTCTTCAAATTAAATTCAATCGACGGTTCAATTGAGTCAATTCTTTCCTCAATACAAACCATACATGAAGAAGATCTGGACCTTTGGCGGAGGTTCATTTCAGCATTTCTTGGAAATCTGAGGGTGAGGTTCACAACCCTCCGGTTTTCTGAAACAATTTTTCTCAAAACGCGTTTTCACACCAAAAAATAACCATTTTTTAATTAAAAAATTTTTTGGTGGGGTCAACCCCTATGCAACCCTATGCCTTGTGTACTTATGACACAAACACAAATCACTCAATTGTGTTAATTGTTTATTAATATTGTCAATAACTATAACAATATATATATCAACTATTCTATTGTATAATCATTTAAAGCATTTTTAACCTTTTTTTCGTACAAAATTCCTTAAAATTAATTAAACATATTTTAAGGATAAACATATAGAAATATGAATAGTAATTATTTTTGTATGAAAAGAAGGTTTGTATTTTATTTTTAGAAATGTGATTCTGCAGTCAATATAAAATCAAAATTTTAATTCCTAATTATGGTATAAATATGTCTTGAGTTTAAGCGTCAAAAATCTTTTCAAACAGAAAGATAACATCCAAAAAACAATAAATCAAACCTATTTGGAAGTATAATATTAGACATAAGTTATTATTTATTACAAAACTATAATTTTCAAATTTAAAAGATTTTTTATTTTAAAACTTAATCCTAATCTCAAAATGAGTGATTACTACTCATAGAAATATATTGTATTTATTCATTTTAATAATAAAATGACAAAACATTAAATATAAGCATTCCTTCTGATACGTGAATAAAAGATCTAATTATAGAGCAAATAGAGATTGAATTGTTTTTGCAGGTTGTTGTCCGCTAAAGAGAGGTCAAAGGGGAGACTAAGGTTTTACTATTGCGGTCAGAAAATATAGTGAAGAAGACACCACTCATTTCGTGATAGAAGTTAAAAATTGGTAAAAATGATGTTCTGAAAAATATATTAAACAGACACAACAGGCACACACAACCACATGACGCCTTGTTATGTTTAAGTGTTGCAAATTAAAATGGGTCGACCATTCTTTGAAATACGGATATGAAATATTAGTACATTTAACTGTGAGTTTGAAGAAAAATAAATTTATTGAGGCATTAAATCGGCTGTGATTTTGATAAATTTGAGTAAATTAATCAGATTCATAGAGACCCGACGTTTGAAAAAGAATCCTCATATATGCAAATGTGAGTTATTCAATATTTGCACAACTCGACAAACATACTTGAAAACTACTTCTGATCCTTTTTGAACTTTCCGTTGAGAAACGGAGGCCGTGTCGTGTCATCTGCGAATCGCACAATTTTTCAATACCTCAACAGGACATTTCACATCAATAATTTTTTATTCTATAAAATACTATCTTTTACCTATCCTAGGCTCGAAAGGAAATGAAATGACGGTATTTTCAAGTTATTATACTTGTATTTGCACAACTTCTAGTTTCAAATCAAATTCATCTAATAATAAGTCGTCTAAAGCTAATATTTCATAGTATTCATAATTTAGATTAAAAAGATATCTCACTTAAAACTTATCGACCCATTCATTTGAAACATGAGTTAATATTAAAATTACTGAACGATATTATCAAAAATGATTTTTCTCTATTACAACTTGAACACAAATATTTTTAACAAGTGGTTTACTAAAGTAAATTTAGAAATAGTATATCTTATTTCTGTCTCATCTATAATTTTCTTATCTCATAGAATCAGAGCCCAACTCTTCACATGGACAAAAGGTTCTGTTCTATTCAATATTATTTGCTAAGCTTTTATTCACTTATTTATTAAAATCATGACTAAATTTTTTCATATTTGAAGTAAAATAAATATTCACTTCAAGAGTCTATGGGATACCTATTCGCTAAGCTTGGATGTTACACAACTCTGACACAAAATTTTCCCTCTTTTACAAACTAAAAGACGTGAGATGTGATGAGAGGAACCGCTTGATAGGAGAGCTCTTTGATGGGCTCTTCGCAAGTTTAGGCTCATCGGCGCCTTTCATATGGGCCCTAAACGTCCACTCACATAATTTATTTGACCAGCTGCATGACAGACAGGTGCATCACTAATATTTCGCAACTTACTAATCATGCTTTGAGAGCACAACTACGCATTCAAAGTGCCAAATAATTAAAAACTCAAATTATAATTTGCAAAAATATTTTTTTAATTCAGGTTTCATCAAATAAATTGTACAATAATAATAATAATTAAAATAATACAAAAATATGTCACAATATTGAGCAAATACAAGTGTTCGAGTAGAGCATCATTAAACTTGTAATAAGTTTATAATTTGTTTACAAAATAGCTTCAAAAGCAAATCATGAAATTATCAAAATAAACATATTATACTCAGATTATACTGAATGCTAATAAATAATAAGCTTATCAAATGAATATTCTATCTCAAAAATAATATACATATAAACTAATGGACGACTAGAAATAAATTTATAAAAATTAAAATTATATTAAAATCATTGGCGTTAATCATAAAAAGCCAAATGTAAACGAATAAAAATTAACAATTATTGTTGTCATTGGCCGTCACACATACTTTTAAAACTGCAACTATTAAAATACATTTCAAACAAGAAAAGTTAGTTCTAATTGTGACTTTGCATGCTTTTTATCCTAATATAATATGAATTGTGGTGCGACCAAAATATAAAATATCAATAAAACAAGTTTTACTCATAAACTGTAACCGTATTTGATGATAATTGAGTGTTTCAATGAGCTGTATCGGAAAATAGAATCTCGATTGCAAAAGTAGAATAAATTCAAATGTGATACACCACAGAAGCAGTTCTCACATTTATTCATACTGTTATTTCTAATTTTGACAGAGTTTTAAATATCAATTATATGTTTCTAATTATTGAAACATAATTAGCCATAAATTTAGAAGAATATATGTGTTATTTTATTGACGAATTACTTTATAAATTTAGAATACTTAAAAAATGGAGATTCTCAATGTCGAAAAACGAGCTCTGTTTTAAACTTGAATATAACAATCAGCAAATATAATACTAGTGTTTAAGCCCATAAAAAAGCCAAACATAGTCTGGTCAGCGCCTCACTAAACTTCGTGACCCTAACGACAGGTGCTTCCTTAGGCCAAAATTCTTTTCTTAATACACTGTCTTAGCTCTGCTGTTCTCAATGCTAATGCTTTCTTATAAATGCCTTTGCATTTTCAGAAAGAGGGTATAGTTGTTGAACAAGATAAAGGTTTTACAATTTTTAAAAATATATATTTATAAGTGATTTCTATAGATTTAATAATTATATCAATAATTTAATATTAGAAATATTCAATTTTTAACTCTATTTTAAAAATTAATTAATGGCACTGCGAATTCACTCGATTTTAGCGCAGAAACTAAACCAAATTATAATATGTTTTACGTGAATGTTTGTGTATTAAGCATTCTTTGGTGCAAAACGTGAATCTATTTATTGTTTATATAATTTCACTTATTTTTAAAAATCAAACATATATTACAACAAATTTATATAATAAAGTATTGTAACGAAAGGTATACAATAACTGTCGCAACACTTGAGCATTTTCAATAAGACTAGTGTACAGTAGAAAAGCTCAGTGCAGCCTATGATTGGCACAACCACCGTCTTCATGCTTTAACAATAAAGACATTCGAGAAAATGTTTTGCTGCATGTTTTGCAACTATACTTTTTAACATCAGAATGAGTTTGGAGGTGAGCTCTAAGGTTAGAACGATCTGCAAAAGCACGACTGCAGTATTGACAAGCGAAAGGTTTCTCTCCGGTATGCGTCCGAATGTGGCCTAAAAGACAATTAAAAATATTGTTCAATTATCATGTTTTGTTTGCTTTTCATTTTGGTCACAAATGTAAGACTAAAGGCAGTGATGCATACCTTGCAATAACCAGGGCCTTGAAAATGCTTTACCACATAATTTGCATTTACAGGGAAGTGTATGCGTTCTTATATGCATTTTGAGTGCTCCCAAAGACACATAAACTTTGTCGCAATGTTTGCAACTGAAAGCTTTTTTCGCTTGTGTTGCGCAATGAAATTCTTGATGCTTTGATAAACCACTATAAGTCGAATAGCTTTTATTACAATCCGTACAATGATAACGCGTCCCATTTCCGTCCGATCCATTTGCAGGCTTACGAGATTTGACTGTCCTGTTATCGACTTTAATAGATTCCTGATATTTGGACGCATTTTCCATTGAAACACCTGAACCTCGAGAATGAACACTTCCTCGACCAGAATCGTCAGATCCATTCAAACTAGGCGTTGGAGATGATATGACTAATGATCCTGTAGTTGTCTTGAGAGGCATTTGTTCGCTCCAGTTTGACAAATACTGCGGACGATATTCAGAAACCGGGGATATAACAGAATGGCGCGGATGATGACTGTTGTCTATCGATGAATTATAACTAGCGTTCGATAAACGTTCTGAGCGTAATATCGGTGTTTGTGGAGGAGATATGGGGTAATCGAGATGTCGTGCCTGATAGTAAAGTGATGGCGATGTCACTAAATTCTTGTTTTCATTATAACCGAAATTAGCGCAACCGCCGAATCCGAACGGAACGAAAGGAGCCGTTTGGAAATGTCGTGATATGTTATGTGGCGATGAAGGCGACAGACGTTGACTCGCATTAATTGGCTCTAATGGGATCAATGCTGGTTTGTGTAGATCATTAATTTGACCGTTTGGTGAATAATTTTGAGGTGAGAGACATTTGGCTGAAGTAGCTGACTGTATATTATATATTGAGGCGTCACGATATTGAGCATTCGTATATGAATTTGTGTAAATATTGATTTCTTTGGGTTTTTCAGTCTTATTAAATTCATTTTTGATGTCTATTTTGTGTTCTTTGAGTAAATGGCTTTTGATACTCAGATCAAAAGGACCAACTTTTCCGTCTATAAATTAAACTTACTATTAGTCTCTATTTACGAATATCAATAACTACAGAAATATTTTGTTGAAAAATATTAACAAACTATAAATCATATGATTTGCACTATTTATTATACGATACTATTATCTTAAATTAATATTCAGCATCACTGTAATCCACTCCACAATAAATTAATGGCTATGTTTGTATAACTTTTTTATCATATTACTTATCAATAGGTATTAACAGTAAATGAGAATAAAACTGAGAAAAATGTTAAATACGTTGATTTCTATGAAAATTATATCGCACTTCCATTTCAATCAATGACTAATCATAAGAATGAAATTATTTGCAAATAGATTGGTATAAGTTATCGGTTATCAGTTATTTTGAGGCTTGTGATCAGCTTTCGGCAGTGTTTCACACCTTGTTAAAAAGACGTGTGTCTGGCAGCAGCTGCAAGATTTACCTGTCATTCAATGTTCTGTGTTGAGTGTATACGTCTTTCTGTCTACACTCTGCTATATTTTATGTTTGTCTCTGATTATGTTATTCAAGTGGTATTTATTTATAAAACAGAGCTAAACTGTTAGACAGGTGGTGGTGAGCTATTACTCTAGAGTCGCACTGTAGCGAACATCATAGCTATAGTCTATTTGCTTATCAAATTACCTTCAGTTCGTCAAAGCTTTATATTAACGCTAACTCTCTAACTCTCTAGTAATGAATTGTGTCGGACAAAAACAAGATATTATTTTTGCAACTCTTAAATGCGGGCATTGCTGTCGGCAGGCAATAGTAGAAGCTGTCCTTCACAATCGAGGTCAGAACATCACTAAATAATCATAAATGGTCTGACTTTTCTTTAATTATTTCATAATTGAGCCTTCAATAGAACTCATAGACTTTTGTGTATGATTTTGAATACAGTATACAAATACAATACAGTATCAAACAGTTGTGTTAACTAAATATATATGAATTATTATGTGGTAATTAAACTTACCATAAGAAACATCAACAAAGCTTTTGTTGCTGTGATCATTATGTAGTGAAACATTTTCTTCATCATCTGTACATCCATTTGGTTGACATGAGGTATTGGTATTACTTGAAAATGAGCTGTTGATAACTTTAGTCGAAGACTTCTTTATAAGAAAAGAACGCGGCATTGTTGGCACTGTTGGTTCAGATTAGTTAACGACACACTAATCAGAAGCACAAAAATTTGGCACAAATATAAGATAACTTGAACGCACTTTTTTATAGGAGAACTGAAGCAAATATACAGTTCGTGTATTTGACAGAATTACTAAATGATACGACGCGTTATGAAGCGATTCGTCCGTCAAAGTGAAGATGAGGAGCAGTGCGCGAGTAATGTCTATCTGAGTCTGAGCTGGCAGTCCAGCGGCATTCAAGGCAGGTGGACGAGAGTGAGTTTGGCCCAACCACAAGCTACTCATTCAAAGGCGACCCAATCACAGAGCAGGTATTCATTTTCCCCCACTTTTTAATGGCAGCTGCATATACCTCGATGAAAGCACTGCTCTTAACTAACATGGAGGGGAAACTTCAAAAAGGGATATCAACTTGTGAATGACAAAAGCAGATCAAATACGCTTTGGGACATTATTGGGTTGGGATAACAGCAATAAGTCTCAAACGATTACATTAGAGATTGCGGAGAGAGACACTACAGCCAGTATGAGTTACAGGTGCAGGTTTAGACTCATTAGATTATCAATTACTTAAATCTAATACGGGTATAAACTCATTCAAATCTTATTAGAAATTATCTTAATCGTTATTAAGTTTTATTCAAAAAACAATTCATTGCATGCTATTTTGTATTGATATGCCTTACAATAACTAATGCTTATTATATACTTCAATATACCTCATATACCTCTACATTGATGACAAAGATGCCATCATTCACAATCCGTGGGAAGTTTTATAAATTCATGGGTTCTTATTATTATATACCAGCCTTTTATAACTTTTATGACATTCTCGCTCTATTGCCTTTCAACGGTATGCAACCCTTTGGGGATCCATCAGATCCATCATTGTATTGACAGTGAGTTATGTATATTAAAATGCATATCGAACATAAAAAGAGTTTACTTCATAAAATGAAGCACAGATGGTCTGATCATTTTTTGGTGACTAACTTACCAGTGTCTCACTCACCTCACATTTTTGTGTCTCAAACTAAATAATAAAAAAGTGGAGAAATGATGACTGCATGGAATTGATGGAAAGTGATCAATATTCATCTGAAGCTATTGAATGCATTTCAAAAATGAATGAGTGAGCAAAAACACTATACTTGACAATAACGCATTCAATGGTAGCCATCGGTGTTAGATCTCTGCCCGACAAACACTTCAGCCTTGGAAATGCTTTCTTACTTTTGCTAAAGTAATGCTCAATACAGTGAATGCTTTCTGTTTTAAATCTTTGTGAGAGGACTTTAAAGTTTATCTTCACTGAGATTTGTGAAGTAAAACGTTCACTTTCTCTTTTGGACCCATTCGAAAAAGGGGTCAATGAATCTTTACTTTACTGTGTTTGTTAAGGAGTGGTCACTTGTCTTTGCTAAGGGACTCACTTACTTATTTACTAGCAGTGGCTTTTCATAGTTTGTAGGCTAATGATAGCTGACCAGAGTCTTAAAGACTGCATGAATTTTAACCGAAAACAGATGAACAGGTGTTTACTCTGAATACAGTATCATTTTTCAAAAATGAGAATTTCTAAAATAGATGATCACTCAAAATAGCCTTGAAGTGAGAACTAATCTTATTCAAAAAATAATAATAATTTACAAATACTCTGCATTTATCACAATCTTTGTTGAATTATAGCGAAACACAGTTTCTTATCAGATCTTTACCTTATAAATAAATAAACCACATGAGTAACGATCCAATCGTTTTATGCTTCTAATTAACATTCTTATCATAAATTAGAAAAAATAAGGAATTAAATAGAAATTAATTTATAAATAATTTATTTTGTCAAATAATTATGTAAACGACTATGGTATCTAAACTTGCGACTGAGCGCCCAAAAAATGCAATTATACCCGCATTTATATAAGTCAGTACAGTATGGCATTATGTTTTTCACTGCATTCCTAAGTGGGGTTGTCGTGAAAATAGAGAACCTGCTAAGGCTCTATTCTTTCAATGGAATTTGAATTCTTTGCTCAAGAAATACATAGCTATGAGTCCCTCCCAGTTCTTGCTTACTATGAAGTAGAAGACTCTTTTTGCAAGTGATTTACACGACAATGCATTCAATTTGAAACTCAAATTTAAAAAAGAGAGAAGGCGGACATCAGTGGACATGAAATACTGAAGACCTTTTGGTGAATGTTAAAATCTGGTTTGCCTCTAAACCTCTAAAAGCATACCAATTCAAAGTGTCTTTTCTAGTTATTTCAATGTCTGCAGTGATTTATGAAATCCGAAGCAAAGTTATGCAATTGTGTATTCAAAAGCACTTTATTCTGTTGTTGAATCTTATTTTAAATCTTAATGAATTATTTTTGTGAGGGATACTCAAGAGCAAAAACAACTCTACAAGAGTGATATAATCAAAATAGAGCACAGTATGTCACTGTTCTATTTGAGAAGGCTTATAGAGATTTTATTATAAATCTTGTAGCAATCTTTGGGTTCTTCTCCTTTTAATCCTATATTTGTTACCTTTTTTTGTTGAAACCCTTAAAGCAAAGTAGAGATCATTTCCTGGCAGTGATGCGACATTTAGCAACATATGGCATTTCAAGAGAAGGTGCATTAACCAAATTACTTCCTTAAGATTTATTTGAGAGTTTACTCGCAAAGAGACACACATTGATGTGATGTTCGTCGACAATGTAAGGCACTGTAAGGTGCATACATTCTTCATATAACTTAAGACGAACGGAAGAGTAACTTATAGTTAACAATAGAATTGACTGAGTCCAGGGTCACAGGCAGGACACCGAACAATACGATTTATATGAAGGACAAAAGAGTAAAACGAGAGAAAAGTTTACCTGCTCTAAGATTTGAGGTTTTCTGATCATTCACAACAAGAAATAAAGAGACGGTAAAAGAATTTGAATGTTTAAAAAAGGTGCACACCTGCTCTCCCCTCCCCTTATAAGTCTAACTTAGGGTGAGGTGAATGGATAGTTGAATATTGTGAGATCAATTTCGAATTTCTAACATAAGAATTACTAGAAAAACACTTCACTATATTGTCAGCATAACTCACAAGTGGACCTCCCCTATACCCACATGCCTTTAAGCACTAATAACTTTAAAACTTGGACATAATTCTACATTCATTCAAAAAGGGTTCACCTGTTTTACGTCAAGGACTTCACCACTAGAAAAGTGTGCGAGAATTGAGTTTTAAGTCTTTGACGACATTAATTAAATTTCACTTAATATCGTAATTATTATATTATTTCCTCTGCTTTTGTAATTTGTGAACATTGTCTGTAAGAATATTTTTCGGAAGAGGACTTTTAAGACCTTCCGTTCAAAATGTTCACCTGTTTGCTCAATATAGAAGACCCTTTTGTCGATGATCAACAGATCAACTCCTATCCGGATATTAATGGTTCAATAACTTGTGGTGTAGTATAAGAGGTTGAGGACAAAGAAAAAGCAACTAAAGGGCAATAGACCTTTTCGAAAATGGGGATAACATAACATAAATGTTGAAACGTTGAGTGTGTCTATATGTGTAAGGTCAGGGGTAATCACCTCTTAATGTCCAAACGCAACTCCACCAAATTCAGCTTAACTCATAAAATGATCCTTTGTTTTTGATGTTTTACGATCAACCTGTCCCTTCCCTGGGAGTTTTGAATGTTGTGTGAGTTGTGCCCCTCATATCTTTCTGTTTTTTATGTCAGGTGCTCAAGGGATTGAGTGGAGAGAGAGAGAGAGAGAGAGAGAGAGAGCGAGAGAGAGAGAACAAATTTATTCCTGAAGGCGCTCCTATTATCATCATTAGCTCGATTCGAACCATTTTAAAGAAGTGCTGCAAAACTTATTCTACAGTAAGATTGAAAAAATACTATTTGTCACGGCAGGGGTTGAAAAAGTTCGCAAAACGAGGCCGACTGACTCAAAGTAATGAACATTATATACGATTGAAGATTCAAAGAAGTAATAAAAACTGAGGACAACAAATGTATTTTATTCTTTTACCCTATAGTTTGAAATTCTCATTGAATTTGATTATAATATTTTGTAAATTAGTGATTCAAGTCACAGAGCATTCTCCGTCATACGGACGCGTGCAGACAACAGGTGGTCATCAAATTGATGCTTCGAATTTCTTAGCAGTTCTGAGTTCTTTAAATGCAAAGCCAGTTATTTTTTGCATTTTGTTGAGCACACGTTTCAACCTTATGTTTCCTTTGCAAACAATTTTATCCCTCAAGCAGTGGTGTGTTCGTTGGCTGACACGCGTTTCCCTTCCACCTTCTTTACCAGAATGAGCTTCGAGCCAAAGGAGTACGTGAAACAACTTCTAGGGTTATTCTCATTTGCAAATTACTTACACCTGACGCCCAAACTTGAGCCTTAACTATTTAAATGCAATTTATTTACCACTTTTCAATTGAAAAATTTATGGCTATCATGAAATGCGGGACAGAGCAGAATTTGTTTCAAATTAACTGAAATGTTTTTTGTTGTTAAAAATAAATAATATATTACAGAAACGTTTATATAGCGTGCTTTCATTACATAATTGGGTTGGGCTGAAGATAATATTAGAGAATGCGCAACAGAGCATGATTTACAGGCGCATAAACCACCAATTAGAACATCTTTTAAGCTATTGCTATATTAGGTGAACAATAAGGCCAAAAATATTTCGAGAAGTGGTGTTTCTTTTAACCTCAAATCAATAATTCTTTTGTAAGGCATAATCATTGAAGCAAATGAAGCTCAATTCCTAAGAGGCACATGCATTGCTTCATGACAGGTGGCTTTTGTGCAGAGTGAGTCCGCTCGACCAAAAGCCTAGCAATTTAAAAGTTGAACATTTAAACATTTAAACCTGAAGCTAAAGAAAGGTATGGCCTACAGCTGCACGCGCTCTATGATTGCACGTACTCTTATAAGAAGGTTCAATGTGTTCAATAAATAGCACCAGTTATGGTGATTCTCCTTTGTTATTGAAGAGAGAAAGCCGATAGTGTGGCACTGGTTCCATATGTCACGAATCGGAAGCGTGGCTACAATTCCATATTATTCATTTATGGGCACGTGCTTTCATTCTCTTATAAACTGATGTCTAATATCTCAAAACCAGGTGAAAACGTTTTGCTTCTTATTCTTCCTTCAATTATATTATTATTATTACAGCGTCAGTGTTCGCCTAATACCAGGTGCATCTTAACTAAATGCTTGCACTATACTAAATATCTTTGCCTTGAATTTTAAAAATAATAATAAATAGATGAAAATGGATGCGGTTCTCCTCACACTTTTTTGAAAAGCGTGATATCGTTATGAAAATAAATCAAATTTCATAAACAAGTGAAGATAATGTAAGCTCAAAACATAGGCCTCATGTCTAGTCATAAGCACAGGCATATTGCCCTAATTACTTGATGCCTAGTCGTGACGCATCCGAAATACATTTTAAGCTCATTTTTTGAAGCCATTATAGATTATATTTTAGCTCATCGATAGACAATAGGGTAATGTAATTGCATGGGAGGAAAAGATAAAAGAATCGAATAGAATGTAAAAACCAAATGTAAACCAAAAGCTACAGAATGACTACAATTGAAATTACTAAAGCCATTTGCTGTTTCATAATTTAAAGCTCAAATATCATGGAAAGGCACATGTCGTTAATTTATGAAAGTATTGTTGCATTTCCTACAAGTTATTATTGAAGGCCTGATGTCATATTCCATAAAATACAATACCCACACAACCGAACGGATGCATTACCGACGACGGAATTACTAAAACACGGCTCGTTGTTCTCATAGCAGAGAGTGCGTCCACTTTTTATTCTATTTACCATAAGCTTCGTTGACTGACTTGCTCTCTCACCTGCTCTAAACTGTTAATGCAATGTCATAAAGCATATGAGGCAGCTGTACGTTTGTTACCAAGCAATACGATTGAAGCCCTGTAATGGCAGGTGCGTTCAGGCACGCGACACCCATTCTAGTACGTGCCCGCACGCGCGATCCTGATCCCTACTTTTGCGCTATAAGTCTGCACTAACTTTACAGAATAACAAGGAGCGGGTGCATTATGATAACCATAGCATACATGGCCAAACTTGCTCTCAATATACCCCAACGCCACCACAGATGCATTCCTAATACAGATGAATGCCGTTATTGAGCCCATTGTAATGAAATGCACTTCTAAACGATAAACCAGCAGATTGTCTAAAATTTACAATAGAGAAGGGATCGCAACGCGTCAGAAGAGCACAAGTAAAGCACAAGTTGCACACACCAAAGATGCTTCATTACTACGGCACGCGCCGAATCATTTCAGAGCTGGTAATTGTGCTCTGAACTGCACCCCATCAACATCTGCATGAATAAAGAGCTCAGTATTTAGTGTGCATCTAAAAGCCAGTGAACGCTAAACTTAACCGTACAATATTGGCATAAGGCCTGTCCTGTCTGTCCTGACACTGCCTAACATTTATCGGTTGCATTTGCATGTAT
>JAQGCH010002082.1:0-13598 GCA_034699485.1 Nanhermannia elegantula
GATCTTAAAAGTTGGAACAGATGTGTCTCAGTTATACGCTTATCATTAAATTATTTAAGATACTAAGTATAGTATCGCTTACATGTGAGTTGAAATATATATTTTTATGATCTATTGTTAAAAAGTGACATAAAGATATAGGAATTGATTCTTACATTAATTTTGGATATTATTAATTATGGAACCACTTATTTAAAACAGAGATATTTAAAAAATTGATATTAAAATTAGTGCATTTTCGGGCCTTCCTTTTTAAGATTGTCGAGTTGTGCTGTTAATACGTCACGAACAGTCCTCAATTGACCCATTTGTTTGAGACTCATCAGCGAATCTTCCTATTAAGTAGATTTTGCTCATAAAAAATGAATTCAAGAGATTTATCAAAGATAATCGATAAATAAATAAGTTATTTATTGTTAAGTTAACTTCATTGAGGATCTATATTTGTAATATTCTTTATAGAGTAGATTCTATGATAGATTGTTCTCTACAAAACATGTTTCTATTTATAGCACGAAAGAGGTGATTGATTTTTAGGCGGGTAAACGTTGGTGAGCATAAAATAAAATCGAAGTAAGGATTTGTATTCCTAAAGCAATTCATAGTAGAACTGAATGAGTTGGAGAACTGCGGAATACAACCGAATGACGTGAGTGTGTGCGTCAATGCTGCCCAAAGATAATTTTACTAAAACTTTAATGCTGTGCAATGTTATGTCGATAACTTTTTAGGATAACATATCCGAAAAACTCGGGTCGATATACTGACGCACATAAGACTCTATATTACTTATTCTAGCTCTATGTCTGCTCTAAGAATTAATAGATTAGATACTTTTGGACAGACTAAACATTATTCAATAATTCTAATCATATTTTCATTATTCTTCTTCCCCACAAAGATAATATGTTACAGATTCAGTACAGATCTCATTACATGAAAGAAACTTTCATTTCATTTCAAATTTCTTTGCGCTCTCAACGCAATCTTGAAGAGAAAGATTTGAATAAATTTCAGGTCAATAATAATCTTTTAGCACTAGTAATGCTTCTCAAAAAGTTAAATTAATTTTTTTGAATATTTTTTGTTATTCAACTAAATAATTTTGTACGAAAAGTTCAAACATAATTTATTTCACGAGTGATTACTTTTCCATTTTTACACAATAATAACTGACTTATTATAATGTATTATAAATTCTATTTATAGGTGTACTTTAGATATCGATATTTATTCGCTTTAATGTTTTCTCAATAAATATGTAATAAGTTTTATGACTTCCATTCAAATTTAGCTATTAATGTATTGTGTGTTTAATCAATGTTTCGCCATATAATTATAAGGTTTTATATATTTATATATAAATACATTATAGGTATATCCTTTTTAGCTCTCAGACTAAATATAGGCCCATATCGTGATCAATATTCAATTATCATATATAAAACTGTCAGAACAGAGCATAACTTGACTTCTGATTAAAGCCTTAATTTAAAATATAATAATGAGGAGCCTTCAGGATTATATATTCTATATTTGAAAATATCAAACCTGTAAGAACCATAGCATATAATATTATGATATTTATTAGTACAGTATATTTAATAACTGAAAACATGGACTGGAGTGCAGGGAATTAATATTCAGTTGTTTAAGTGACTCTCTCTTTAACAAATCCTAATCAATACTCAACTTTTTGAGAATAAGTAAAATTTAATGAGCTCTGGGTATATAGATATTGATTGACAAATCAATAGAGACAGTAAATATTTGCTTCGTATTATTTGATGACAATATAAATACTCAACAAATAATAACTTATTTAAGTATTTTATCTGAACAATAAGTTATATTCAATAAGTCAATATGTAATTTCTTTAATTAATTCAATTTACCTCTGATAGCTTTTTTTCCTCCAACTCTGCCGGCCATTCAGGCGCTGCATTTCCAGAGTCTTTGTCGTCGTTATCAGATGCAGGCCTTAACAGCGGAAACTCCTTTTGTCCGCGTTGAAAGAGTCGAAATTGCTTTGATGTCAGTTTCTTTGGGATCGCGTGTGTTGTGATTGTCGCTAAAGTTGAAGGTAAAGGTGTGACTGATGGCAAACTTGTAGTTACTTTTTCTGGATTTAGACTTTTTGGCTCAACATTTTTTTCTGATAACTCTTTTTGTTTATTAAGTTTATCGAATTGGTCTAAGAGATAGGTCATCATAACATTGTCCAGTTGTACTTCATTGGCATCATCATTCTGTACATTTAAATCTGGCGTATCGTATATAACCGGTCCGTTAAACCAACCCTTCGGTTGATAGGCATCGTTCGCGTAATAGATATCACTTGGAGCTGATCTTATTTGATCCGAGTTGTCGTCATAATATTCATCTCCACTATCATATTCATCTTCAGCGACATTAGATAATGGTATGAATTCAGTTTGAGGCCAATTATTGAAAGGTAACCGATGTAAGTATTGACCGGAGTTTGATGTCAAGGAATTATAATAATCTGATAGAATACTTGGCGGTAAAGCGGCGGGAAGTTTGGTATTTACTTTTGGAATGGCGTTATTTAAGACTGATTTGGGATTTGAGTGAAGAGGCAGACTATTGGCATCATTTGATTTAAGAGCATATGCCTCACAGTGTAAACGCCGCGAAAGTACTGTAATCAACAATACAATTACGAACGCGATTTGCGGCAATAAATTATTATTAAGCATAGTCATCGATTTGACCTAAATTTAGTTCAGATAACACTAATTAACATTTTATAGGATTTGACAGTTTCTTATAATATTTATGAAACTGAGTATAATAGAGAATAGTATTAATTAAACTATTGATACACTGTATAAGAATAAATCCCTACCTTTGCTGACAGACGAACTCTTAAGAAATATTAAATAAGTTTACTGCAAATGACAAGTACGGAAGTAAACTTATGTCGACACACTTTTGTATAAAATACAGATTCGGAATGCAGTAGTGATAACACAGTACAGAATATAACTTGAACTTAGCTCTAGTGATACTCGCCTTTGGATATTCCAACATGTGCTTATATACTTCAGTACACCCACTATATTGGATATTATTGATCAATGTTTGCAACTATAGTTACAATCTTTTCAGTCAGACCATGTCCACATGCGTGATAATAGTACTTCTTCAGTAGACCTCTTAGTCTGTGTTACCTTTGCGCCAAAGCAAAGCTAAATTATATACTAAACTTTATTATATGGTTTGCTGCTTTAATTCCAAATTATGTAAAATTTGAGCATACATTTGAAATATTGTGATTTTTCAGTTAATAAGATGCAAATTAATACTCAACTCTAGGGTTTAATGGCATTCAAAACTAATTTCTTAATCGCTAAGAGACTAAACTAATTATTCAAATTTAATATTCAAAATATTAAACAATAAATAATTACATCTAAACGTTCAAATTTATTCTTATTGTGTATATTCTTTGAAAAAACAATGATTTCCCAATTAAGGTTCAGAACCTGAATTCAATTTTATTTGTCTAAAATTCTAAACTGCATAACCTTTAGATAATATACATTATGAAATTACTTACATTAAGTGATCTACAATTTAAATAAATTTCTAAACGAATTTATTCAACTTTAGAAAATTTAAGGTGCATTTCAATTTTTCTAAAGGAATATCTGTAAAATTTTTTATTACATTATTGTGAAATCACAGCATACAAACAAACATACACACAGACAGACATCTGATCTTTTTATACTGTATTTGAAATCAATAAATCAGAAAATAGGGTTTTACGAAAAAACAAGACATTTTAAATGAGATTACATGGCAAAGTAACCTGTGTTTGAGAGCTAATATTTTTTAAATGAATATTTCTTTAGAGCACTTTAGAGCAGACGCCATTAAAAACATTGATTCAATTTTTGTTTGTCGTAACGAAAGAGAGTTTTAATTATTGAGAGGCCGTGTATTGTTTAGTACTACCTGTTGTATATGATGGTGCAACGATAATGCAAACAAATCAATTTTATTCTGTGCTTACTTACGAACTATTCGTTAGTGAATTACATGTGATCATCATTTGAGAACTTGAATGAGACTTGAATGCAAAGGGACTGCAATCATTTTTTGAGATAAAAGCAAAAAACAGATATAACCCACAAGGTATTTAAAACTGCATTTTATAGTAAATAGAATACTTTCTTTTGATTTTCGGAAAAATTTTCTTATTTTCACTTTTGTTTAGACAAAGAGAAATGCTAGCTTTCAATCGTTCTTCAGATCGCGTTGCCCGATATGACTCTTCCCTTGTTTGTGGTGTGTGTGCGCAACAAATAGTGCAACAATGCAACAGACTATTTAAAAGGAGCAATATCCTGCTAAACTAAAATATTGCAATAACCAATCAATTTAAATATTTAAATTGAATAAAATTCGAGATAAGGAAAATGTCTTTTCTGATTGGAAGTAGCTGCAATTTTGTTGCAAGTTTGGTGCAACAAAATTGCGCCGTGTAAATGTACGTTAAGCAAACTTAATCTATTAAACTGCAAAATAAAACTATTCCTATAATATGTGCAATTTTTATTTATTTAAGTTATTCAGATGATTCAGATTATTGTCAGAATCAATATAAAGCTTTTTTACTTTTATTGAATTCAAATTGTTTTGTTTTTATGTGTTGCTAAAAATGCAGAATAAATGAATGTTCAAAAAGAACAGGATTTCATAGAGAAATTTTATCAAATAATCTATATTATTAAAAGTAATTCCGCAATAATGCAATAAAAATTTTTGTAATAATGTGATTTATTATTTTTTATAAAATTTTCCAAAAAAAAATCAAATGCGCCCTTAAGGCTGTAACATTGCTTTTATTATAAGGGTTTAAAAATAAAAATTTAAAACTTA
The DNA here is from genome assembly GCA_034699485.1 of Nanhermannia elegantula. Classification (NCBI taxonomy): domain Eukaryota; kingdom Metazoa; phylum Arthropoda; class Arachnida; order Sarcoptiformes; family Nanhermanniidae; genus Nanhermannia; species Nanhermannia elegantula. The sequence continues at coordinate 4,912 of JAQGCH010002082.1, forward strand.
TTATCTAAAGCCTTAAATTGATACTCTGTATTTGAGAAAGATGATATATAAGCAATTTTGATTCAGTTACGTTTCAATTATAACTATTTTAGATTCACTTATTTTTGACAAGAATTCCATTAACTGTCTGTCAAAGCTTCTGTCACTGCTTGTATTAATTAGTTTGAGAAGCATTATTAAATTACATTATCTGATTAATAAAATATAATATAAATGAGTTTAACTGAAATTTGAAGTTCATAAGTTAATCAACATTATCGAAATATTTACAAACTCTCAAATACGTAAAAATGATACGTAAGTATCATAAATACGTAAGTATTTACTACCTCTTACTTTGAAAACTCTCACTTTAATATATATACTCTCACGTATAGCAGCTTAAAGTTCATATTTATAAGAGCTTTACTAATAAATAAATTGAACGAAACCAATAATAAGATAAAAAATTTTGAAATATTTTTTACAGTATAAGTTGGATTTTTATCAGTAAAAAGTCTTAACAAAATCAAGATTTTTCGGTTAATAAACTTTAATATATTCTTTAATACTTTAATGCAATAAAGTTTGGAATTTCTTAAATTTATTTAATGTCTAACTTAAAATTTGAACTATTGATATGTCGTTTTTGAAAGTATCTTTTCAATGATCGTCATATCACTTGTGTTTTTCTAATACAAATTATTTTTCATAATGAAATATATAAAGCTGTACAGTTAGCTAAGGATATAACTTATGCTTTACACAAAAGTATATATCTTAATAAAATGCTCGTTTTCAAAGTAAGAGATAATATTCTTTATTCTTTATAATTTACAAAATTTTTAAACAACTAAATATTCAATAGTATCACAAACATTCTGTTAAAATTTATATTATTTTGTCTCATTTTTTCAAAGTCTGAATTCATTATTTCTTGTCTTATTTAATAAAACATAACAGAATTGATAAAGAATAGGCCAACACTAATATAGTAACAATTATGTGCTTCAGAAAGTTGTTTTAATTTTTTATATTCTCAGAATACAGACCAGAATACACACCAGAATACAGATGGCTTATTAATAAAAAAATATCATAAATTAAGAGTGAATTTGCAGAGATGGTAGAGTCTTGTATGAATGGGGTTAGTTTATGAACTCCTGCGGAACACAACACTTAATTAAACAAAATAAATAAACTCTTTATTTGAATAAATATAACACTTATTTCTATTGAGAAACACAAAATAATAATATTAAAATATGAAACAATACAAAATATTATTTAATAAAGTAATATAAAAGGTTTCATAAGTGAAGGAGGTTACAGTTGAGTACACTCCAGGATTACCTGAACCACTGAGGACAACACACAGTCCTTGATATCAAAGGTCAAAATAGTTAGAATAGAGTTCAGAATTACATTATATGACTTGAATCCAGTACTGTACCCACAAATTTTTGGTTGGGGGTCAGCAATAGGGGAGATCACAATATTTTATCCTCCTACGGATCTACACTTAATAAACTCAAAATTCTTGGGGAGGCCTGGGCCCCCTTGGCCCCATAGCTGGGTACGGCACTGATTGAATCTGACTCGTATGAATGTTAGTCTCAATAACATTAATAAAGATTATGAAAAATTGACAATTAATTAAAACTAAAAGTTTTCAAAAATAAAATAAATTGAAAGAATTAACTTATTTTAATCAATAAATGATATAAGAATGAGGCCTTTTGAGAAAAGAAAACAAATTAAAATCTAAGTGAAACCAAACTAAGTGAGTCAAATGAGTTCACATAAAAGAGCTCTCTCAGTATTTAGACAATAAGAGAAAAGATAAAGTAATGGATAGAAATTATCAGATGAGAAAATTGTTTTCAAGATTACTATATTAGCCTTCTGTAGGGTTTCCATCTATTCTCTAATGTTTGCAATGTTTTTCATTTGAAAAATAATTAGTACAGAGTATATTATAATAAATTATAGTTTCTAAAGAGTTTGACGATATATCTAAAGAGAAAATTGAAATTAAGTTACATTTATTTGACAGATAGTGAATGGAAAAGTGTTTTGTAACAGCATTGCATACAATGGATTAAACCATTTTAATTGTCAGATTATTTTAAAGACCTTTTGTTTATCAATTTACCAAAGAATGTGCATAAAATATACCAAATTAGCTCAACTCATCAAAATTAGATTCTGAGGAATTCGATTCTGAGGATGGTATAGGGTCTCGAGTCTCGATCGAGAGCAGTATCGACTCATCGAATCCTCAAAATTTGATTTAAACCTAATAAAAAATTTAATAATAAATTATTAGATGCAAAAAAGTATTTTCTGTATTTTTGATCTTTCATTTAATTCGTTCATAAGATTTAAGTATAATCGAAATGAGAAAATGCTATACACAGAAGTATATATTATAAAATTCTCGTATTTTTGGGTGAAAATGACTGTATATAAATAATAAATAAGATAAGAAGAGTGGAATGCTTATCAGTGCTATCAATGTTAACTTTGATAAAACTTCAAATTCAAAAGCATATAACTTAACATAAGACTAACCGAAAACTTAATACTAAAGTATAACACAGTCACTACTTTTGTATCATTCAAATCTGGAAAAACTAATGACTTGAGTTGAGAACCCAAAGTTATTTGCATTAATAAAATATTAATGCTTTGATTTTCTATTATTTTTGTTTAGTAGTCGGTTAATAAAAATTTTTTTTGTATATAAAAATATATGCTTTTGAATTTGAACAAAGTTAACATTTTGCATTCCACTCTTCAATTGTATTGACCATTCATTTTTTAGATTCATTCATTTTTATTCCTAAATGTCGGTCCAAACCATATTTTAAAGTAGAATTTTTCGTAACCCTATTATATTGGATTTTATATATCGTTTTGACGTTTTCATTCGCCAACTCCCTAATGAGAGAAGATCTCACTGAAGCCCATGTTGAAAACCAGTGAGATTTTTACAGGGATAACCCCGTGTCGGCGCGGGCGAACTCAGAGATGCCCAAGATATGAAGCTTCAGGGAGGGGCTATTTAAAAAACAAGACTGAATCAGGGTTATTAAACTCGTGTTGTATTTTTAAAAAATTCTTCGAATGATAATTTGTTAACTATTAGCTACTCATTCAATAATATGGGAATATTTTAACTCATTTAGCATTGTTGTAAATGTATAAAAGGGGGTCTGGTATGCTATAATATGAAAATTCAGAATTTTTCAACAATGGGATATATTCTCAATAATATGAAAATTCAAAATTATTTTTGCAACAATTAAGACCGGCGACGGCGGCGTACAGAAAGTACGAATCTATATACTCGTTTTGTTACACAACACGAGTTAAAAATTACCTTGGTCTCGCCTTTGAATTTTTTGAAAATTTTTTGAAAATTTTACATTGGTTCCCCTTCCATGGTAAAAATCCATGGAGGGGGGGTCTACAAATCAAAGGGCGACCAAGGTAAATTTTCGGACCTAAGGGGGATTACACCCTACCCACACCCACTCATTGGGCATCTCTGGGGCGAACTCGTAGGACTATAGGGATGTCAAAAAACACTGAATATGTGGCCGGCATATAGCAGAGAAAATAGCAGCGCCTGAAATTCGAACTCACGACCCTTCGATCAAGAATTGAAGCCATAGCGCTAGTCTCCCCTCTGGATTTTATATATATTTATTAAAATTCTTATAATTAATGTTATCCATAGGCTCAGACAGAGCTTAGATTCTATGCTCGGCTCAAGGACAAGGTTGGAGGCTAAGGCTCTTTTGAATTCAAGCTGAAGCTCTCTTGTTTATGAGCCTAGGCTGCCTTGATTGGCTCAGGCTCATAGTTTACAAGCCTCTGGATATCATTACTCATAATTATAGTAATTTTGTATTAGACAATAATTTTTTTAAATAAATTTTAATGCTAATGAAATTTCGCTAAGTATCGAGTCTCGAAACTAAAATTTTTTCGAGATTCAATCCATTTATCCAAAATACCATCCTCTAGTTATTAGATGAGATAGAGATATGAAAATATAGACTTAAAATTTTCTAAACTAACTTCAATTGACCAATTCAATTGTACAATGACCAGAGTCTACTAGTTTAGGAAATCACAATTTTTCTATTTTTTCCGAAATTTCCTAAAATTTTAGTATTTTATTAAGAAAATTCCCTTAATTTTAAGGGGGGTGTCTTAAAAACTCATCGGTTTTCTGAGAATATTTTTCCTAAAAGCATTTGGTACCAAATTTTTTTTATAAAATTCTTTTAGAGGCAAAATATTTGAAAAGTTTTAAGTTTGTACTCTTTGACAAAAATAATGTTTGAAAATCGATTTAAAGTAAATTCAGTGATTTGTATGAGATTTTCTTATCATTTTGTGAAATTTCATTGGATCGAAATTTTATTCCTTCAAGACTTTCAATTCCAAAATAGCCTTTAGTTATGCAAAGAAAGTTAAAGAGAAAAGTACTATACAGTACTTTTCAAAAGAGCGTTCTTTTTGAACGATTACTATATAAATAATCAAAAATGAGTGCAATTGAACTCATTTATGTGAAATATCAGAAAAAAATTTTGTTAAAATCTTTTGAACCTTCTTGGACGCAAACCTATATACTCGAGGCCTTTAGACAACCAATTTGACCACTAGTCCAACAGCTATTATGAAGATTATTCTATAAAAATTGGTGACTTCAATAATGACTGCATATCAGTCAATATTCAAATAGCAAATCATTTTTCACTCAAAATGTAAAACATTAGCTTTGATAAGAAATAATTTTAATTGATAAGAAGGAGATATCAAAGTATTTAATTTTTTATCTCGTTTAGTAAGAGATTAATTGGAAAGCTATTTTGAAAAGTACTGTACATACAATACTGTATTAATTATAAGTTACAACAGTATTACATTTTGTATCAACAGTTTTCAAGATTGACTTATTGGGTATAATATTTTGAATAATTTGAAAATTTGGTATTTTTTAATTTAAATAAATGATATCCAACCAAATCATATAAATTATATTGAGTTTACATAAAAAATAGAAAATCAAAGAAATATATTATTAAAATCTTTATGTAAAAAAATTATACAAAATATTGAACTCAAACTCAGCTCAAGAGATTTTCAAGCCTGAAGGTCTAGGCTTAGAGGCTGTTGAGCTCGGGTTCAGTCAAATTGAGAATATTTGTATATTTAATTAAAAAGTAACTGAACTAAATGTCAATGGAATTTGTTATCGATTTTTGGTAAGAATAGAAAAATTAATTTTATTTAATACAAAGTACAGTACATGAAGAGAATTGAGAATTAACTTTTGTGCAAATTCATAGAATTCTTCACACAATAAACGAATATGACATCAATTCTATTGTTTTTAATATATATTCTGGACTTGATTTTCTTGAGTGTACTCCCGATCCAGACTTAACTTTGAAAACATTTTTAAAACGTCTGCGCACACATTTTTATATTACTTCAATATATAAATAGAGAAAACTTTGACTTTAGAAATATATTTAGAAAAGAAGATTAAGGTTTGAGACTTTCCTCTAATAACAAAAACTTAATCGGTTTATAGTGTTTTCATTCATAACTATTGGCTCTTTAGATAAACACGTACGAGATGTGAGATGTGGTCACCTAAAGGCAAAAATAAAGGCAGTGATCACCTCATTGCGGCCATTCTGAGTTCCCAAAGACATCCACTTTGACATCTAATACAACTGCGACACAAATTTTTCGAGTCTCAAGAAAATAAAACTTTTATCTTATAATAACTATAGATTGTTAGGTTAGGTTAGGTTAGGTGGGTAAAGGTTAGGTAAACGTTAAAGGTGGGTTTACACGACGCAATTGTGCAACAAAAAATCACGTTTGTTACATAAATAGTGCAACAATGCAACAAACCATTTAAACTTCGCAACACTCTACTAAGCAAAATATTGCAATAGCCAATCAATCTAAATATTTAACTTGAATTAAACGAGATTTAAAAATAGTGACTTATGTTTGAGGCAAGGAGAATGTCTATTCTGATTGGAAGTTGCATGCAACATGTTGCAGTTGCACGTGCAACGTGCAACAAACCATTTAAACGATGCAATGCAGTTGCAAGTTTCGTGCAACAAAATTCACCTACCTACCTTAAAGGTGAATACCTACCTACCTTTGTGAATATGTATTCGGTATACATGTGACACACGTGACCCTAAACTTATACTATTATACTATTGGATCAGTTCGTTGACGGACCAGAACGACAACCAAATTACAAATTGTGAACTCAATCAACACTTATTACAAAACATTGAGACAAAGCTGACCCGTGTTTAAGGTGTTTAACAATAGTTTAATAAATATCTATGAAAACAGATGGAGTCGTATCTCATGTTAAGCTTTATTTGACTTCAATTTTATAAACAAAATCTTCACTCAAAGCAAACTGTTTTCTAAATTAAATAGAGTTATAAAGAGTGGTAAACAATATCAATAATAGACATGTGTTTGAATCGAGCGGTTGTCGAAAGCGGCAAATCAGTGGTCAAATTGAATCCTTTGAATACATCGATAGGATTAGTGGCCAAACGACTGCCACCTCTGCCGACACCTAAAGACTTACTCCGTATTTATAAAGTGAAGGCCAGAAGACATTTGTCTCAAAACTTTTTATTACAAAAACATATAAACGAACGAATAGTGGTGTCTTCAGGTAATTGTCTTTGATTTCTTCAAATTCTTAAAATACATATTAATATTGATAGCAATGAAATTGTTTTTAAGGTATAAAACCCGAGAGCTATGTGTTAGAGGTCGGTCCCGGACCCGGAAATATAACCCGACAAATACTAGAAAAGGGCCCCAAACAGTTGTATGTCATCGAAAAGGACCGACGATTTTTGCCAATGCTTGAGGTATGGCATCGATCATCACTTGTCTGTTCATTACTTTAATCTTTTTGTTATTTGTGACGAACAATAAAATAATTAAACTTTAATTTAACCCCAATTGAGATGTTGTCCGACGCCGTAAGTCCGGGACAAATGAAGATAATAATCGGTGATGTCATGGATTATAGTTTTGAAAACTTGTTTCCGCCAGAACTGAAGCGCGAGTGGACTGATATTCCGCCACCGATTCATATCATCGGCAATTTGCCGTTCAATGTGTCGACACCTCTCATAATCCGATGGTTAAGGTATATGTCCAACAAAAGCGGACCCTTTTCTTACGGACGAATATCTCTGACATTGACTTTTCAACACGAAGTCGCAGAAAGAATAATAGCACCGGTTCTGAGCCATCAAAGAAGTAGACTTTCAATTATGTGTCAGCACTTATGTAGAGTTGAGCGCCGGCTTAATATAAACGGAACCGCTTTTGTACCTCCGCCTAAAGTGGACGTGTCTTTAGTCAAATTCACACCACTAATAGAGCCCATCATTAAGACGCCCTTCAATTTGGTCGAAAAGTTTAACAGACATATGTTTCACTATCGAAATAAGTATATTAGAAAAAGTGTGTCCACACTCTTCCCCAGTGATCTTCAAGACTTAGTGAAAGAACTGTTTATTAAAGCTGATGTCGATCCAGAATTGTTGCCAACTATGGTTTCTGTTGAAGAAATCGGTCGAATGTGTGATATTTATCATGAAATGTGTGAAGAAAATATGGGTTTATATGAATTTGATTACAGGGCGAGAACTAAATTGCCTAAACTTGTAAAATCAATGTTTAACGATTGAAATATACTTTTTCTTTATTAAATTCAAATCTCATTTTGTTATTCAGTTATTTCGAACAATCAATAGTTCAACTGTTAACCTATGCATTCATATGAGTATAATATATGCCTTTATACAGTTTATATCAATTATACAGAATTCCTAAAGAGATGATTTGCTAAAATTGTGTATAAATAAATTTTAAAATAATATTTGTGCTTAAATTTATAGAATGCCTGACATTTGAATTGATTGGACATAACATTCACTGTACCTCTACTTAAAGTTAAATCCAAAGAACTGTAGTGTTTTTAAAAATGAATTTTTAGAATTATATGAGTTATTGGGCCAAAAGCTTAAATTTGAATAATGAGTTTATTAATGGTCACAATTTGACTCACAGTTCATTTAATTTCATAGTGTGTTAAGTTCCCTATTTGTCATATTTCGAACGCATTTAATTAATACGAACTATTTTTAATTGATATGACACCGATTTATAATTTAAGAAATTTTTAATTTTGAAAAGCATTAGGAGTTTCCATTGCTTTTGATTTAAGTGTATTTAATTGTGTTATATTTAATGCGTGTTTTGTAGTATGCATGATATGCACCATTGTTGGAACTCGCGATCATTTTCTATGTGTTCTAATGTAATATATATAGTACAGGAAAGCATATTTATAAGCAGGTTAGCCAAGGCGGGTGTGTTGAGGGTTTTACACCTCCTGGTAAGTCGGAAAACTGGACCCAACAATTTTCCTAAATTCGAAAAAAAATTGTCTGTCAAATCCGATGAGTTTTACCCACCCTTCCCTAGAATTTCAAAATTTTTCTGACTTACACCTAAGGCTGTGAATTTCTGGCAATTTGAACTATATTTGCCATAATTGCCAGATTGACGTCAAATTTTATAAAAATAATGTTTATCATAAATATTAAGAAAAC
>JAQGCH010002083.1:0-13595 GCA_034699485.1 Nanhermannia elegantula
CTGGATATTTTTCTGATTCGATTGCTTTCATTGAATTATTTATCAAAGTATAAGACATAAAAAAATTCTCGAATAGAAATAAATATTTTTAGCTTTCATTTATGATAAAGAAAGAGATAGTTTTGAATAATTTAAAATATTTTTACAAAATTTTTGATTTGCTTGTGAAATAACATTAAAAAAATAAAACATAGAAATCAATTAATAATAGTTAAAATTGAGGGAAAGAATATTTTCAAAGTCTGTGATATAAAACAAAAGGTTTGCGGTAACAAAAATGAGTTTTCACAACAAATAAACCCCAATATAATGAAATGGTATTTCACGTGTTAAATGTTGCATAAAAACAATATATTTTAATGCAGAGCAACAGAGTTATGTATTCTTATATTTGATACACATTTGTCAGTAATACTAATCAACAAAATACAAAATTACATGGATGTCAGTTTAACGATAGAAATAGTGTTCAGGCATTGAATCATGAAAGCGCAATAAAAATAAATATTTAATCTTATATAAAAAAATAATTATAAAAGAGGAAGAAAAAGTTTTCACTAAAATATTTTCCTTATAAACCAAAGAATAGCAACAAAACAGCGCACGTATTCTGCTATAGTGTACAGTTGAAGAAAGAATTGCTTAAAAATTCAGCAAAATTTTCGCGGCAATAAAAACAATACAAGCATAGAATATGTTATTTTTCGCTCACTGCAGGCAACTCAAAGTGAATTTTTGCAGTACTTGTTCATCATATTTGTTATTTTAGTTGACTTTCCAACAGCTACTGTACTGCTGCAGTTTTCAACCCGTGAACGCGTACCTGTAGGTATCAAACAGTACGCTTCAATTTTGTCAAAATAGTAATTACGAAAATTTGATGAATTAATTATTTCACAATTTTCACATCAAATGTTAGAAACAGTTTTATTAATATTCTAATTATAATTGTTTTAATTTCATTAATTTTTAAAAAATTCTTTTATCAAATTTTGTCAATTCTATAAACATATCATCAAAATGAAGTTAATTGTTATTTTTAATCAATTTAACATTAATTTTATTAAACAAACAGAAGAATAAAATTGAACAGTGGTAAGAGATCATTATTTTTAGCAAATTATATTTGTAAAAGTCTACCAACATGAAATAGGTCGGAAAAGCGTTGCTGATCTGTATTTTTTTACACATTATTACATTGAACTGAATCAAGGTTTTAGTTACTTTTTTCTATTTGTGATTTATAATATGTTTCTCTAACTGAAGAATAAATTTGATTGTGTTTTAATTGAATCGTCAATCTTGCAAAGTTTAATTTTAATTATTTACCAAAAATTTTTAATTATCTAAGGCTGGTTTACATTATTTATAGCAAAACCTGGAACCTCCCTTTCCTGTATAGCGAATATTTATTGCACTAATACCTAACCTTTTGATATTAGTACAAAACATATCTGCTATAAAGGAAAACTAACTGTCAGGTATGCTACAAAAATTGTATACAAGTCTAATATAAAAAAAATTTAATATATTGCACAAGAAATTTATAAAATTATTTAAGAAAAAGTTTCACTTGACTTAACAAAAACTGGTCATAAGTCAAACTTAAGAATGTTGAGCCAGTTTTGAATATGAAAAATGAGAGAATCGAATAAATTCCGTAACTTCTAATTTACATTTCATATCCATATAATTTGCATCTCATTTAAATTTCGATTTAATTTATATGAAAAAATAGATGTTTATTCGCTTATTTGAAAAAATATCATAACTTAAAGCATAAAAAAATTAATATAAGATATTAGTTTTCTATAAAAGTATAAGTAGGATATTATAAGAATTTCAGTATTTTATAAAACTCTGATATTATAGATTTGTTGAGCCTCAGGCTTATAATATCAAATCGAAGGATAAGAAATATTTATAAGCGATTTAAGAGAGTAAAGAATTCGTGGAAATCCTAATAAAAAATCGCTTTCAATAAATATGACACCAAAAAAAACTTAAATTTTAAAGAATATCACTCAAAAGGCTATTTCACTCTAAATGGTAATGTTTGACTGCAATTAAAATCAGTACATTCAAGACATATGTGATTTGATCAGTTGGTCCAAAATGAGTTTCAAATTAAGATCGGGGCGGAATAGCTTTGTGATAATGTTTTCGTGTGACGTATTTTACAAGATTTAGACCATAGAATATTCAGTGCTATTATGAGAGAGCAGACCATTATTTTAAAACAGAGCAGTCTATATTGAAACTGGTGTCATGTCTGTGCCATCTTTAACATACGGTCACTGCAAAACTGGAATTAAGATTCAATTTTTTGAAATCATGTGTCTTAGAAGAGGTCCCGCTTTCTCTACTCGACAAAGTGAAAAGTACGCGGATCATAAAAAATAGTTGTGTTAAACCACTGCTTTTGATGATAGTCAGGTCACAGTTTCAATGGTGTGGACAGTACTACGCATGACTCATGAAAGACTGGCTAATCAGGTCTTCAATACCAAAATGTGTGAAGTGAGACCCAGAGGAAGACCCGCAAGAGATGGTCTAACTATTTGTCCGAATTATGTCAGCATTACTTTTAGAAAGAAAACAGGATATTAATTGACTTATTATAAATGGTTTGCTTGTTATGGAGACAACTCTTGTCCTGCAGGAAATGCGACCCTTTTCAGAGGATTAGCGGTAAGAAAATGGATGTTTTAGTCCATTACGTCTTTACATCAGAAAGAGAAAACATTTCAATGGGAATTCACTTATCATAAAATTTTACGAAAAATATTTTTCAAGTGTTCAGCTTTAAAGTTATTCTGAATTTAAAATTTTAATAAAATGCCATTGAATTGAATGATTAGTCAAAAGAAAGTTATTTTTATTTAAATGGATTCAGTCATATATTTTTTTAATGCAAAAAATAGTGATTTAATTAAATGCAAGTTTGCTTTTATTTTAATTGTAAATTAATTTAATATTATTTTAAAATACAGACCTGTCTGGTCTTTATATGACAACAGGTGAAGTCCTCTCATATGAACTACTCTTATAAATGATTAATAGAATGAGTGTAAAAGAGGTACACATAAGTAAACTTAATTACTTTTATAATTGAAATTTAATTAAAGCTTTCCTTACATAATCGCAATCCTATTGAAAAAGAATTATTTAGAGAATAATTCCTATTTTGGAACCTTGTTTTCATGGAAAGCCTGATTACTAGAATTTAAGACATCCTAATAATAGTTATCTTCCGTTAGTTATTTGGCTTTCTTTAAAAAAAGTTACCCAAACTTTGTTAAGTCTCATCTAATCTTTATTATCAAGTGAAGAATAGCTTACGTTACTTTTCTTATGCATTCTTTACTTTAAGCAAAAAGCAATACTAAAGATCTGGAGAAGTCTTCACTTGTATACAACATAGTGATGAGTTCTTTTGTCTCGCAAACAAGCAATACCGAGAAACCAGAAAGTAAAGCATCGGTAATGTACAGCATAAGAAACTCAAGTTTTATTCTGATCGATAGAAGCAGAACATACTCTATTGCTCTATAGTTCTTAATTGTATAAATATATAAGCTTTTATTCAGTATTTATGGTTCGGCTCATCCAACTAACTCACTACTATCTAATTTAATTATTCAATTATCAAAAATTATAAGTATTCATATAAGTTTCCATACAATTCTTTCTATTCTCCATAAAAACTTAAACTATTTCAGTTGAATTCAGATTTCAAAAATTTAAAGCCCTATAACACCCATATAAGTCTTTTATTTGATTTTCACATTATTTACTTTATTAATACAAAATGATTATTATAACAAATATTGTAATCTATTTATTTGATTGATATCTGATACCAGTGACATACTTGAAGTGAGTAATAGAGTTACAGACACAAATTGCAATTTATGATTAGATTAATTTTTGAATCCATTTCATAACTTTATATTAGTGTGTTATTAATGGTTTGTTTCATATGCGCATAAATACAAATATATATAATTATTTCATCCTTTCCTACACAATACCATTCATTATATATGCAAAAACTCTTTTATTAAGGATTCAAATTCAGTATTTATTAAAAAAAATTTAGACAAACAATAAGACGAATTACAATGGAGAACAAATTTGCAAACATTGAAATTGAAGAAACGCATAATAATATCATGGATTGAGTAAGAATTTCTTAACATTAGAAAATTTGCACAACTTATTAGATAAAATCCAATATAATAGAGTGAAAATAATCCCTCAAGGAATTTATTTTCAATTTTCCCTTTCTCAGTCTCAGTCTTTCTCTTTTCTACATTACACACAATCTCTATTCAAGAATAAACAGAATCTAATGTTAATCCACATTTTAACAGCTATAGAATAATATAAATATAAGGTATGATGTTTAGAGAATTAATATAAATAAAAACAGGTTTGTTGTAAAGATGTATTGATTAATGAGATCGTGAAAAATAAACACTGCGAATTGGAGTTAATCTGATTTATTTTGGACGTTGTCTACAGATATGATGACAAATAATATGAGATTTGAGCGATTCAAATGATCATTATCACAGTGACAACCTTTGTAATACTTATGTTACTCAACGCCCATTCTCGACTCGTATGGTCTCTGTCTGTCTGTTTGGATCTCCCTTTCATTTTTCACTCAGTCTGTTCTCATCCTGTTTTTATTTCCTTATGCAACTTATTGTTGTCTATTTGTTTCTGGCCTTACTCTCCATTAGTAACTATCACTATCATTGCTTTTTTTCTCTGCTAGCATTCGATTTCAAGTCAATCGTATTTCTTTTTCAGCTTTAGTGAAACTCCAAGTGAAGACTCAGTGAACGTAAAGTCAAACCGAGAACGAAAGAGATTCAATGGTTTGTCTTATCGAATGTATGGTAGAAAAAGACCATAAATCAGTTTAGTCGACAGTTGATGTTGTGATGTTGTGCTGTTGTCGCGCTTATAGCAGTATACGAATGAACTATCTTTGCAACAGAACAAATAAACTGCTTGATTGCATTGAAATGCCTTCTATTGCACATACAGTACAATTCATTGTAATAGTGATACTCTATTGTCCAATATTACAACATTCCAATCAAATAAAATTTCTCTGTGTTTGCAATAAAACTCAAAATCACATAACTTTATCAATTTATTATCGAATCACAATTGACTGGTGATTAACACAATAAATAACATTCTATAAAGTGCTATAAAATCAATAGAACTCTATTTTGAAATATTTTCACAAATGATCGAAAGCTCTTTGAACCGAAACAAGTTTATTGTGTTTTTATAAATAATGGTAAAAGATTTCTGGTTTTAATACGTCTAATATATTACACCTTTTGATTATTATGTAAATAATCAATTAAAGAATAAATGAATGGATCAAAACTTGAAGTTATTTAAATTAATTTTCAATTTATCTCTTATAATGTGTTCACATTCTTCTATGTGAGTAATCCTTAAATATTTTCACTCGAATAAGCGGTTGAATGAATCTGAAACACCCTAATCCTGATATAACTCATTCGCTATCGATTATAACATTATTAAGCTTTAAAGAAACAATCGTATAAACTATACATATAAAGCCAACACAAACCTCGGTCCTCAAACCTAACCTCACAATATACCAGAATTTTAGTTTTTTGCTCAAACTTACGAATTATCTGTTAGAGAATGTTATTGTTTTCAAATCACAATACTAAAGCCTTTTTAATACTCAAAAGTATTATATTCTGGAAAAATGTAATAAAAGACCATCAAAATAAACAAAATTAAATATTGCTATCTTTTATCTCTTACTGCTTTGTATTATTTCTTAGCTTCAAGGATAAGCTGCTGTAAAAGCCCAGTCAATATTCTGAATGAGTACGGTTTCGAATAAAAAATTTTGAGTTAATTCTTGACAAATAATTTTTCAATTTTTGATTTGGATAATCGTTAACAGTTGGGTTCTTACATATTTAGATAACTTTATTACAACCCCAATAAATTTGAATTGTGTTACTCTATGCAAATCTTGGGATTAGATATTTATATAATTTTAATTAATTTTTTAAATTAAAAAATAAAATATTGAGACTATGGCTCGTCCATTAAGAAAATTTATAGTTTTTAAAACTGATAGTAACTAATGTTAGAATTTTAGTTGAATAAAAAGCTAACAAAACCACACAAAACTATCCCATGCGTTGAACACAAATGAGTTAAGCAAAGCAAAAATGAAACATTAATCAGATCTAAAGAAGGCTCCACTTGGACTCAAATAAAATTGACATAAAAATTTCTCGTATGAAAATATCTGACATAAGCCCTTTTTATCTTTCCCTAAATATCTGATCACAGTTTGCTTAACAATTCTGTAAACATTCTATAATTGCTAATTAAAGGACACAAATATATTTTTCTTGAGTTTATTTATCGATTTTGAGCCTCTGTATTGACAATTGCAGTCTGTATTTTAGTGTTTTTTGTAATCATTTATTTCGAACATAATCTTTTTTTAAAAGATATTATCTTTAGATTATGTAATAATATGCTATATTAGAGTTATTGACTAAGTAAGTATTGAAAACATGAAATAATTTTTTTCAACTTTTATTATGCGAGAAATATGTTTTCACTTCTATTGAATGTAATGATTTATAAATAATAAATAGATTCATAATAAGGCTGTGTTATGAGTTGAACAAACACCTTAAAAGGTTTCCTTCTTAAGATGCCATTTGCAACTCAAATATTGTTATTATTTCTCAAAATTTTACAAACTTTTCGATTACACTTTAAGCTCTCTTACAATAAAATAATCAATAAAATTGATCTCAATTTTTTCAGTTAATATCTAATTTACCGAAAAAATAATTTGAGCGCACTTTTGAAGAGAAATCCTTTAAATGCTAAAATTTTCATAAGCTTTAGTCCAAATTGCTTTTGAAATTATCATAATTTAAATATGAGGCAAAAATAAGAGAGTGGAGCACATTGTAAATCACCATCTTTTATATAACTAGTATTAAGCCATGAATTTTGATGTAACTGTTGGAGAAGTTTATTGCAATTTTTGTATTTAAGAGATAAAGTTATCGAATAAGAACATGAAATCAGATCTCTTGCATGTTTCCCAAGAGACTAAATTCTAAATTATATCTTATTTTTATGCCAATTATATTTTTAAATCTTAAATAAATTTTGTATAAAAAATTTAACATTTGTTTGTTAAATGCAATCGAATTTATTTATAAATATAATCTCTATTTCATTATATATTCTTAAGTAGAATCTATTGATTAAGTCATGAAATTTTAAGTCAAGCTTTTCTGCTATTTTCCATCAACATAGCAATTAGGGCTAAACTCAATGTAGTTTTATCTATTAAATGGATTGAAGAATAGCATTGAGTTAAGCCCTTTCATCCTCATCTAACTAATAAGATGTTTTTTCCATTCCTATACGAATCCCTCCGGTCTTATCTCTTCGATACTTTATTTTTAATGTATGGCATACTTAGCAATGAGATAAACATTTCTGCCTTAATTCATAATTACCAGAAAAATGAATAAAATCAGATACAGTACTTATATTTAGGTATTAAGATAATGATATTTTTTGTCAGAGAGTATTGTTAGAGA
The DNA here is from genome assembly GCA_034699485.1 of Nanhermannia elegantula. Taxonomy (NCBI): domain Eukaryota; kingdom Metazoa; phylum Arthropoda; class Arachnida; order Sarcoptiformes; family Nanhermanniidae; genus Nanhermannia; species Nanhermannia elegantula. The sequence goes on from JAQGCH010002083.1 coordinate 7,656, forward strand.
AGTTTATTTAAATTTGGTTTAAAATACAAAAGACAGCAACATGTGTACTGTCATGTGTACTCATGAAAAACAAACAAAATTGAATAGAAACTATAATCAGTATTGAGTAAAATGCTTTATGAATAATATATGTAAAACATTTATGAGCTAAGGCAGCTTCAAAGATTACATCGAAATGCATGATACCCTGCATTTCTTAATATTAAGCTTTCAGTGAATGACTGAACTTATAAGCCTTCTATTTCTGCATTATTGCTTAATATGAAGAAGCCTTAAAATTTTATGGCGGATAATATACCTTTTGGTATTATAGAGACCATAAACAATACTGATTTTGCGGCAAATCGTTGGTTACCCTGAGAACAGTTGAACAGCTGTTAACTTAAAGTCTAAAGATTGAGCGGCTATTCTCTAGTAAGTGCAAAACTAATATCTCAACTGTTATTTCAGGTTCAGTCATATTGCAGAAAAACGAGACTTAATAATTCATTATAAATTGAGTTTCACTTTTTCTTGCCATCAATAAGTATATCTCTATCACATTCTCTTCATCTGTGGGCCAGAGTTTACAAATCGATTTTCTCAAAATTAATGTCTATATAACACGGAAAGCAATATATGATTTTTTGTAATAATCATTACTATCGATACTAATATGTTATACTATATCTCAATATACTATTCAACTAATATTCAGTACTAAATAATAGATTATATTTAAGTCATTGGTCCCCTTTAGTGTATCAAAAATAATTCATCCAAAAATTTATTTTAAAATTGATTTTTTATTGTGAATTAATTTCAAATTTTTTAGATTAAAAGTTTTTAGTTTTTGAATAGAACTGTTAAGTATTATAATTATTAAAATTGTTGTTGTTCATAATGAAATAAAAAAATGAATTTCTAACTTGTGAATGCCCTTCGCTCTTACATGTTTTGGCAAAGTGTTAACTATGACTTCTAATAACATTTCTATAGGATTCATCACATATCGCTCCAATGCTTTTCCCAATTGACTCTATCTGTCATTCTTTTGATCAACTCTTCGACACAGGAGTTGTGTAGAAGATAAAAGAATTTGATTTTCTTACATTCACTGATATACAGGTTATATCAATGCTGTCATTTCGCATTTGGTTTCTTATTCCGAATCATTGTTTCATTCAGTTAGAAATCTAAAATATCTTATTGTAAAAAATTCAAGTTTTCAGGAAAAGCAACCATTATTTGACTTCTTATTATTATCAAATCTTATTTAGCAGTTTTAAAATAAGTTCAAATTATTCCATGATATAAAAGTGTAAACTTAATAATTTGATTATTGTATTTATTTATTTTTGTAAAACCTTTTGATCAAATAAGGAAAACATATAGAGAACTAGTCTGACGAGTGAATGTGACCTGTGTGTGATCTATTAGTAATTTACAATAATTATTTAAACTGATTTAATGCTGGTTGTAATGGCTGCATAAAGTTTATAGAAGAAAAGGAAAAAGTATCTAACTTAGAAAACAACAATATTTTAGCGAGTCATTGTGACGCAGTGGGTAAAGTGCCGGACTCATGATCCAGGGTCTTGGGTTCGAATCCCAGCCTCGTTTGTTGTTCTTTGATTGCTATATGTTGACCACATATTCATTGTTTCCGAGCAATCCCTAGGCCCGACGCGTTTGCCCACAGCCAACACAGGTTCCACCTGTAAAAATCCCACTGGTTTAACATGGGCTTCAGTGAGATCTCCTCTCATTAGGGAGTTGGCTGAAGAAAACGTTTTTTTAAAGATTTTAGCGACAAAAAAAATACAAATATTTCAACAGTAGCTGAAAATTGTTTGAGAATAATAATTAAAATTCTAAAAAAGGAAGAATTAAGAATTGAAATTGAAAGAAGCGATAGTATGGTGAAAGCCTATTATTAAACAAAATGCTAAGAATTTAAGCTTACATATGGAATGAACATTTAGTTACTTTTTGTATAAACATTAATAAAGCGTGAATAGGATTTCAGGATTGTTTGGATTACTTTTAATGTTTTTCATAAAACCATCAGTTGATTGCATTTATTTTGATTTTAACAAATTTTAAGCCTTGAGAAGGGTTAAGCACTGGTATGTATAATAATGAAATCACAATTTAAGAACAATTAACTATAGAGAAGAAATTGTTCAATTTCTTGTATTCTGATTCTCTCATTTGAAGTAAAGAATCCCACCAGTATTGTGAAAATTGGTGCTAATTTTTATATATTTAAAATAATTACAGAAACAAGTCTTTATTATAGATCATTTTTGTTAAAAAATAGCTGTTTGTATAAATTTAAACTAAGCAATAATAAATGCAAAAAATAAAAGAGCAAACTCAATGCAGTCAAGACAAACAATTATTGATAGAATGTTGTAATTATTCATGTATTCTAAATATTTGTTGAATTGGAAACAAGATTAGAAAATGTTATGTTCTAAAAAGCAAATCAATTGATATTCATTTAATTAAGAAAAACAAAAATTATTTAAATAATATAAGGGATATCAGTGTCATTTAGAGTTCACAGATTTAAGTAGAGAGGGGTCCGGGATCCCGGTTTCCCGGGAAATGAAAATTTCCCGTTCCCGAAAAAATTTGCCGGGACGGGAAATGACAAAAATAATACTAATTTAAGCTATTCAACAGCTGCAGATGGGACTAATTCTAATTAAAAAATGGTTTAACAGGTTTGGAACTTAAAATAAAATATAAAATTGATTTTAATAACAAATCTACAAATCTATTTCATGTTAAAGCATTATATAAAGAGTCCTTGTTTAAACCATCTTTAGTTAATAAAATTACTTTTATTAATTCCAATTATGCATTAATATTAGTTTCAATGATATCCTATGTTATATTTTGAGATTTTCAATAAAATTGTAGCAAAAAAAATCTTTGCTTAAAAAATATTCGGGATCCCGGGATCCCGGGAAGACTATTTCCCGGAAAGGCCCTTCTCTAGATTTAAGTCTCACTTAAGAAAATATCCGCTGAAAGTTAAATGCTTTCAAATTAAAAAGTTGTCAACTGAATGAATATATTTTTTGAGAATATTGTAATGATTTCAATAATATTCTCATTTTTGCAATACTTTATTGCATTTTGAAGTATTAGCCAAATATTTACGTGACCCAAACATATATAACGCATTTTAGCTTTTCCTAATATTAAGCAGATCTGCAAAATCGATAAAAAGGGACTTTTTATTTAGATAATACACTATTTGTTCTGTGAATAAATAGTTTGATTTTAAAAATGAGATAAAAATATTCAATATTTTATGATAGAAGAGATTTTTAAAATTATCATTAATTTAGTTTAAAATTTGACATAAATGAGTGGTTTAAAAAAGTGTCTCAGCTGTGGTAGAAATAAATGCAACTCTTAATAGTAAAGTTATACGATTGTGGTTTAGTTTTGCACATATAATAGAACACAATGCAATACAATGCAAAAATAGCAAATAATAATAAGAGATGTAACATCTGAGCCCTAACAAGAACATAGTTTTGAATAAAATGCTTAAAAACAACATAAAAACTTCATTTTGAATTGATTTTATGGTCGTATTTGACAAGATATGTATTATTTTGAATTGGTTTTTATATATGAACATTTAGTCTGCACTGCATTATTTGGAGTCCATAATAGTGAGTTAATTAAGCTGAACAGTTACTCTACTATTCATGTAATAACACTGAAACTTTAGATTATATAATAAACGTTCACACCTGATAGCACGCCATGTAATATGCACTTCAAAATGTCAATGCATCTGCTTTGGACAGTTTGAACCACTCGTAATCAAACCTTTAAGGAAGAATTTAGTTGTCGAAAAATTATTGTTATGCCCCTATATTTGATAAAAATTCCATTTCAAACTTATTGAACTGACAGCATGGTATTCGGTTCCTAATATTGCTAGAATTTAATTTAATATAATTGCTTTTTTGAGCTTAAAAATTTGACAAACGCAAGGCTCAAGCTTAAAAGTAGTTTTTCATTCAATAGTAAAAATTTCAATTAGATTTATACTGGAGGTGTATCACGCATATGATCAATAATTTATAATGAGGTGTTGTGTCAAATATACAGGTATTATGCATTTTCTATGTAAGCAAATATAAATCACCTTTAATATATTTTTTTATATTTATATATTTTTATACCCGTAACAAAAGTTTTTTAATTTAATTTCTTAATTCTCTCTTAACTTTAAAATATGAATTAATACATATCTTAATGATGACTAGAATTAGCAAATATGTGTGCAATCAAGTAATAAAATAATTATAATTTAGTGCAAAAACAAATAACATTTTGTTTGAAAAGTTGAAATAAGTTTTGATTTATAAAATCAAAGTTAACATATAATACAGATTTATTAAATTGAAATGAGTTGAAATATCTTTGATTATACGTAAAGTAAGAATAAATAAATGCGTTCACTTATAAATAATATGATTAACTCTTGATAAGGTTTATTAATAACGTCTCAGTTAGTCTATAGATAAACCTTTCATTGATAGGTTTGAGTTAATTTCTCATTTTCAATATGAGCCGAATTTATCTTTCTCGCACTCATTTAAGTCTTATGAGAGTAAAGTATATGTTAGAAAGACATTGAATGTCCGCATCTAAAGATTGCTCATTGAGCTAAATAAAAATGATAAATACCTTTAATCTCCTGCGTCCAAAATAATAATATAATGATAGATATTTGAAATATAATGCATGAATTGAGAGAACATGTCATCATATCTTTGCATTTATTGGTTTTCCAATTCCATCACTCTTTTGATGCAATCGATTTACGCAATAAAGTGTCATAATATTCATATCAATTATGTTTAAACTCCAAAAAGTTATTTTGATAATTATTTAAACATTTTTTATATACATTAATCACTCATCCATTAGAGCACATTATTTACAGAATATCAGCTTCTATTACAATACTATTATTCAGTATTCAGCTCAGTATTCAAACTAAGTTTTCAGCTCTCTTTAGTCTATTATATTTGTAAAAGATTTTTAATTCTAATTAAAAGTCACTCTTATCGTCAAAATCTTAGATGATTTTTATTTTTCAATATTATTTCAAACATTTATAATTATTTTTATAGCTTTAATCGTATTTTCAATTAAACGATCAATTATTTTTAGATTTAAGTTTTTTCAAAATTACATTCAAATAATTCATAGTGTGTTATAAGTAGAATTCATACGAGAGATCTCTCTTTTTACTGTCCTTCTCATAATTGAAACTGAGATACAACTATTCCATCAGTTGTGCGCACAGACTCATAGCCGGCTTTCGGCTTCAGAAATGATTGCTGTGCATGCGTTTTGGTTGGGCTTAACTCTCTTATGTCGACATCAGCTTTAGATCCAATTGTCTATACTCATCGCCATCTATACCGATGGCAACGAAGGAGTCTTATTATAGTTATTAACTGTTAAGAACTATCATAAGAGTCCTTCTTTGCCATCGGTATAGACGGCTAAAGTTGACTCTCAATTACTTTAGTAAAATGGATTCAATGCCAAACACAAAGTTTTGGTTAATATAATATTTTTTACATTTTCTTTTATACAATTATAAACTTATCTAAAATTAAGAATAGACTTAATAACGATTTGCTTTGTTTTGGAGAATTTAAATAACTATGTGACACAAATCAATCAAACACACAGACAATGGACACACTGACACTATTATATCAATAATAATAATTAGTAAATCCAGAAAAATATTTCTAAACCAAAATATGTGATAAAAGCCGAGTAAAAAGAGTTATTTTAAAAATTTTGATATGTACTGTACAGTGTACACTTACGGGAAATATAGCTTGCAATTGAACTTATTATTAAGTTTGATAAGACTTAGAAAATTTTGATAAAACTGCTTAT
>JAQGCH010002084.1:0-13594 GCA_034699485.1 Nanhermannia elegantula
TTCTCAACACTATTCTGCAAAATTGAATAATTCTTTAATATTTATATTATAATAATAATAATATAAACTATTTTTCAAATAAAATGACAAATATATTGTAAAATCAATATTAATGTCAGTTATGTTTTGACAAATATATCAAAAATATTACTGTATTCTAAAAATCAATACTTTTTTACATTGAATTTGATTTAAGTAATTAAAGAATTGAGAGAATGTCTTCTCCAGTGATATTACGATTGAATAAAGCAAATAACAGTTTTAATAATGACATCAATTCTTTCAATCATTTCAATGCTTTCAATGCTATTAATAATCATAACTCTGTTGGTTTTCATCAGTTTGTTATTAACGGAAAGAAATGTCGATTTAATCTCAATAATCAGTCCATTGATTGGGAACAAGAGTTGTCTAATAATTACAACAATAGTAAGTTTTATTATATTATCCATTAATACTATTATTACTCTAATTAATTAAATGTTCCATATATTTGAGCCCTGAGTGAGTCCAAAACGAGACCATATGTCAGCGAATTAAATGTTCAATCATTTCTTTAAATGTAATTTTGTATTTGTTTTCGTAATCAAACGCCTTATAGTCTCACAAATCTCATGAATAAATTATGATATCATTTAAATCGGATTTGTTTTTCATTTTCTTAAATCAATCGAGTGTTAAAGGATTTGTCGTTTCAATCGATTTAAATCTTTTTTAAGTATTATCTTAATTAAAAAAATTTTGATTTGCGATAAGTTTTGCAATGATTATGTTTTTTACATAATTTTAAGGAAGAAATAGAAATGTGTTTGGGCTTAAGGTTTTATTATATAAGACTTGCATTTAATTAAAAACAGATTTACTAAAACTTAAACACAATGAAAAGTAATATAATTTTTAATAATTATTTAGTTGTGATTGAGAAACGAATACCTTTTGTTTGGATTTTAATGAACTTTTCTTTCACTTTAATTACTGCTCCTTTGATATGTCATTCAATTACAGACCCGTAAGAGTGAGACAAATATTTAATTACAATAATTAGAGTTGAATAGAAACAAAACTCTATGATATGACAAGTTTTCTCTTTTGCTTATACAGTACTTATTGTGAAACAATTTTCTTGAAAACAATTTGATTGAAGTCTTTATCGTTTTAATCCGAATGTAATATCAAAGACATTCTTAATGATTGATAAAAGAAAAACAAATTACAAAAACGGGTTCAAAATGATTTGAACTGAAAATATTTGATTTAATATATGATATTCATTGACTTTTAAAATTCTTTATTATTGTTAAATAAGGTTATAGTTGTTTATATGGTTTATATGATTAAAGTTAAGCAATGATTTACACGGAAGAGTAGATGCCATCGAAGCAGACCTTATGGTTCAACGAACGGCTCAATACTTATTTTTTGATTAATAAAATTGTCATATATTTTAGTTGGCGATTAAAATTGAATTAAAAAAAAGTTATCGATAAGGAAAGAGATGCGGAATTATGGTTAGACTCAGCAAAACGTATTCAGTATTAACGCATAGACTCTGTGCGGAAACTTTACTTTTTATGCGTTTGGCAATAATTAGCTTATGTTTAGTTTCCGTGTTTATTATTAATTAAATCAGAAATATCTTTATTTATAAGAGAAATAAAGAACAAGTTTTTTCTCTAATGCTCTAAACATTTTCAAAACAAGACTTTGTGAAATACTTGAATTCATTTTTGAAATTTGTTTGTTTCGTAAAAAAGTTAACTTTTAGTTTTTGACATTTCATGAGATGTTATGCCATATGTGGCACAAAATAATATTTCAGTTCTCAACTAATGCAATAATCGTGAGGAACATTACAATTGTTTTGTTATGAAATCATAATAGAGTTGTACTTTTTTTCACTTTATTCTTAATTAAACAAAAGCTTTGGCGCTGAAAAAGCTTAAGAATTTTAATGAAGTTTTTGTCATTTCAAAGTTTTATTTGGGATTTTAGGTTAAATATAAGCCAATTTGAAGACTTGATTCTATTATTGAATTACATAACAAATGCCAAACATTTATTATAATTGAAAGTGATTATTATTCGTTATTATGCAATACAAGCTTAACAATAAAGATGTTTATGTTAATTACAAAATAATTAGTTATTATTATTGGGGACTCGTATTTGATTTCAAGCGAACATCTCTGCTGTCAGCTTTTGTTTGTCTGTCTTTCGGTAATGTCTGAAAAGCGAAATTTTTTAGAGAATAATAATGATTATTATACCTGACTGTTAGAAAGCGAAAGTAGGTCACAACAGCCGGCAGTGAAAACTCGGCCCAAGAGAAGTCTTCTTATGTTATCGTTTTGGGGTCAGAGAAAGTAATTGACGAGACACTGGCTCTACTCTTATTAGAATAAAAAAAATTATATGTTTTTCTAAATTATTGACAATAGGAATAGATTTCACATTATCTGTGTATCAATTAAGCTGAAGGTCTTGGTGTTAGTCATGCTTTTTGAAGGAAAATACTTTCAAAAAACTATTTCAATGCGAGACTTGACTGCAATAATAGGCCAAAAAGCAAAATAATTTTTCCTCAAAATTCTACTGTAGATAAAGCCATAAATACTTGTCTCATATATAAAATGTATAAAAGTTATAATTTGATTAGAGATATAGTCTATTCAAAAGTAATTGTCTCTGAAGTTCAAAGTTGACAATAGGTGTGATTGATTTACATCCTTTACTTTAGATAAGCTCTGATATGGTCTTATTTTTATTCTTTGCATGATATTTAATAAATGAAATATGAAATATGCTGATTCACCACACTATTAACATTTGAATCGTAACCAGAATTACATTAATTGAATACTATCAAAGCAATCATATTTTTATTATCGCGGAAATATATCACTATATTAGTGATTAAAACAATTCAGCCCTGTTTGCATAGTTTATAGCTCTAACTTATCGCAAACATTTATCTAACATTGCATTGCATTAACAGCAATACATTTGCTCTTATGCTGGAAATGTGAATCTATTCACACACTTACCTTATTATTACATTTAGGACTAGTGTTTGAAAACATTACAAGTTTTAACCCCAATCCTATTTCAATTAAAACTTTGTCATTCCGTACCATCCAATGACTCGAAAATTTATTCCCAATTTCATCTCAATCCTAGTGATTTTCTTAAACTTTATTCCATTCCATTTAGATTTTTGTAATCCCATCCCATCCCATAGGATTGTTCGTGATCTTTCTACCACTATTTAAAGCAAATATATGTCATATAATGTGCCTATACTGTACATCAGGACATCAGGAGATATTATAGATAACATTTTAATTGTTCTGTATTTTCTGCCTTTAATTGTTTGCTCACTCACTACAGTGAAGTATATAATATCTAATACTAATGATTCCGTCTTTTCAATGATTTATTTTCAGTGTTATATTTTTAGATCAATGCCATATTAACTCTATTATTGAGAAAAAAAACAATTACCAAGAAAAAGGTGTGATAACAATAAAAATATTATTAGCCATCAGCTAATGAATAAATCGATACATATTTAACATTGAATTTGATCACCGAATAAAGTCCTTGTAGTGGTACTATTCATAGAATATTCTTGAATAGTCTGTATATGTATTTAAAATTTTTAATTTATTGAATGATAATAACCTTTTAAAGACCATTGGGTTTATAGGAATAAAGACAAAGAAGTGGTAAAATCGGGCCATTCCTTGAATATTAATTACTCTATTTTTCAATGCAATTCATTGACATTGCTTTTTGATATACTGTATAATAAATTATTAAAACTACTTTAGAAGGACTAAACATTTAGGAAGTCTTATTCATATGGTATTGAAGTAATTATGGCTTTAATTTAGTGGTAACTTATCATTAAATACCGTAATAAAAATGCTAATCATTATTAAATCCCAATCAATTAAACCAAAATTGAGTCTAAAAAAACAGATGAAATTCATATTATTTAATGGCTTACACATTCTTAGGTTTATGTAACACTTATTAATTCAAAATTGGAATAAATTTCATTCTATTAATACTGATTAAGATAAGTATGAGCTGATACTCCCATTTATTAATTGTATGTTTCAATAGGAAGTCTCATGTTTTGCTCTAAACCTGTTTACAATTACGTTAGATTTGAAGAGAAGATCATCTTCTTATTTATTTATTAGTTGGAAACGATGCCAAACTATCAGCAGTTATACTCAATTTTTAAAAGTTGATGATCCGGAATAGATAAGTACAAGACTCGAGACTCCAGATTTTCTTTAGTCATCAACTTATTTGACTCTAAATATCAAACTATGTGTTGACCTGACTCTAACTCCATATTTACTTCAGCATAAATAGTTAGAATTTCGCCCACTTTTCCATGTTTCTAATGTTTCGCTATTTGGGTGAAACATCACAACAATTAAGTAGTCTTTCAACGAATTTTTAAATTTTTTACATTTTATTCTTATATCTCAATTCTAGAAAAGAATATCTTAAAATACTCATTAGTTAATTGTTTGTCACATTAGGAAAAAATATTTGTATTAGATTAGTATTGAGTACTTGTATTAGAGGAAACCTCAAGCAAACAGATAATCAAATTAAAAATTATTGCTAATAATCATTGAAAGCTTTTCTCTATTATGTATCGTAAGAATTATTTATATATTTTTCTAATGATACGTAAATTCTTATTTTATGCTAAATTTTGCTCCAATTCAATAACTGGATCTATAATTTTAAACACATATTTTTCTTTTAAATTTGTAATCAATTTCCGTAAACAATGAATTTAGAGTAAAGTTTTTAATAGTCATCAGAAAATAAAAATATTCAAATGATTTATTTAATGGAACCCTAAAACCTGATTGAAGTCCACATAAGCCTTGTTTTAGTTCAACTCATTAAAAGTCAAATTGAAGGACTCATACAAATAAATCAAAGTTGTGAATGAAAATCAGATTAATCCCAATAATAATAATAATCCTGTAATGACTTTATAAGTTGAGAATAATTTGAATTGAGCTCGAAATGAACTTTTCAATGAGAAATTATAATTGTTTATTAGCAATAAATCAGTTTGATCTCAAAATACCTTATTATCTCTTACTTTAAGTGATTGTTTATCCTTAATTATAAACCAATTTATACAATATTGACTTATTGAGTGTATGTTATGTTAATGGCATTACTTTCTTGATTGAGATAAATAATCATTTAATAGTTTTAAAGATATTCTATTCAATGCGTTACAAAAGTTTGGCATAATTTTGTTCAATTCATTGGGCATTCCATTAAATTATACAATGAATTAAATGGTTCGCTGACTAATCAAATCTTTAAAGAGTTCAATAAAAAAATAAAGTAATTAATTGGCAAATGTATTAACATATGGTCACATTTTCAACAATTACATAGTTTCACTTTAAGTACTTAATGGCAAATAAAGTTAATGTCATTTAATTTATTGGTTTATAAATAACTTAATGTATTGTCTATTATGCGTATTATACAACATGTCTTATCTTAAAAGGAAATTTTGTCAAAATATCTGTCATTCTTAAAGGTTTTTATTTGAGAATTATGTTAACAAAAAACCCAACACTTATTAATGCACTTAAGTTTCAAGAATTTGTGTTAATTGTGCGCCAAAAATATCAAATATTCCATTTGTAAATTGCTTTCATTTTTGCAATTTTTAATACAATCATTGCTCGAGAAGTCATGCATTCATTAATTTAATCTAAATTTAACTCATTTTTTAAAAGCAGTAAAAATAATGGAAAATAACAGCTGAGAAGTATTACAAAATGCAATAATTATTCTTTACTTTTGCTGACTCTCGCTCTCTATAACTCATTTTTAGTCTAAGCGTTTCAGACAAAGCATGACATTCAGTGACCACTAAAATGATTTTAGATCATCAAACTTTGGTTTTGTACACCTGTATTACAAGATAATTATCAAACAGACACAAACCTAATAAATTCATGACTTTAGACAGTTCTTATCCCGAATCGATCAGTGAAACCTTGATTTTAGTGAATTGCACTACATTTTAGCGGTATTGAATCTATTAAAGTACTTTTTTAGCAAACTCTCAGTAAATTTCCAGTAAATCCTTTGAAATATTATAGGTTTATCACTAATTTATGCCTTTTTTGTTTAGTTTTCAAATTGTCAAATGATTTTGCTTTTGATAATCTTATATATCATTTGACAATTTCGGTAACTTTCCACTTGAAGAAAAAGAATATACGTCTAAACCGTGTGCACGTGTAGTATTGAATTATACTTAAGACATAAGAAACTAATTAAATTTCATGTCACTCTTTATTTCACATAATAAAAAGGCCATTAGTTTATATCATTTATTTTTGAATGTCATTCGGTATGTCGTATGGGTGGTAGGGGTCGTATGGGACAGGTATGGAATGTGATTTATTTAAAACCTTATGAACTCATACCCTTCATAATAAATACAGTCTAGAAATGCTAGACTGTATGTAAACTTTGTAAAAAATAAAAAATAAGAATCACGTGCATGAGTTCACCTTTGTATTAGACATATATTTGACTAAAAAATGATGGATTACTTTGAATTAATAATTTTAAAGTATCATAAAAAGTAATATAAGTACTCTATAAGGGGTCACAGTATGAATGGTATAAAATTTACTTAATTTAATTGCATTCATAAAAAAACTTTTTAACATTTAATATAAGGAAAATTCCTTTTTATTTATTAAATAATCATTTTTCTTGTGCAAGAAAAGTGAGTAATAATTTGAATTGTATTCATGTTTATAACACTCATAAATGCTCATAAATTTTAATTATTTTCTATAAACCTTAAAACTGAACATTAATCAAAAAGATTCTCATTTTGTGTTTCATAACATCTCTAGAAATACCTTGAATTAGAAAATATTTTATTCAAATATTAATTCAATGTTTACTTAAAGATAAAGTCAAAAAATCAATATTTACTAAAAAGCCAAACATTAGATTTAAATTTAGCACAAATTTGAGAATTAATAACTAAATAAATACTAATGTTTAGCCATCAATTCGAGGTTATCCTGGAATACAATCATAAATAGCGTAAAGCTATTATTGTATTCAATAATTGTTTAAAACTTATTTATTCAAAGAACACAAAAAATTTGAATTCTTTAACTTTAGAATAATATAAACTCAATGTTTACTATCCTTGAAAATAATATAAGTTAAATGAGTGGGCGATTCTATTCAATACATTTAGTCACTGTTTATTGTCTTTCTTTGATATTCTTGAACTTTTTTGATATCTTTTTATGAACATTCAACTTTCTGAATAGAACCTAACTGTGTCTTCTTTTATATTGTCTCTGATTGTATGCCAGATCTTTCACAACTAAATTAATGCCAACCATTTCATGCAAACTCTTTTTTGCATGTAATTTAATTAATTTAATTATAATAAAACCTACTTTTCAAACTAACTTATGGCTTATATCATGTTTCAAATACTTCAGACAGTTTCTAAATTTTCGCAAACAAATTATTAATTGCACACAATTATTATGAAATCAACCAAAATAACATTTAATATAAAATGCGTGACTTTTAATTCATGCAAATTATAGTAATTTCCAAAAGGTTTAAATCCATTGTGATTAATGTTAAATTTCAATAAAAACAAAACCTATTTTCTCTTTATTTATATATATTTTTTTAATGAATAGCTCGTACGACAATACCGTTATCGCAAGTTATCTCTGTTTGGACCTGTTTTTGCCAAAAGCCAAATACTAAGAAGCTATTATGCGATTGCATAATAAATGAAGTTTCATCGGTTACAGCGCAGGAAAATCAGAAGATCTCTCTGGTTAGGCTTTATTACGCAATTCCTGTTGGCAGATATGGCTGGAAAATAGAGTTCATTACAATACAAACCGATTCAACTCATAATAATGAAATCGCACTTTTCGATTATATAAAAAGAATACGAGCTCTTATTGGCGGTTAGTATAGTGTCTGCAATTCATATCAATAGATATATACCTGTTGCTAGACTTTAGAATTTCTTCTGAATTTGATTATGAGTGGCATTGAAATACGTCAACGAAAGAGTTTGAAAAACTGAGCCATAAATAAGTAAATACTGTATGCTTTCAGTTGAGTTAACAGAATAGGATATAATCAATTCTGATAAGCTATCAATTGGAAAGATTTTGAGTCAATAGGTTTATAGCAATAAACTCTACAAATCTTAGGACTTAATATCCGAAAGAATTAACTCGAATGAAAGCTTAAATAATAAGAAATAAATGAGATTTGATTAATAAAGAAGTAGAAAATATAAGAGAAACAAAAACCAATAAGAACTTGACATAATTAACTCTTGAGACTTATCACTTCTCATGATTTATCTTAACTTTTAAAATATTTTATTTATTAAAGAATATTAGTATGAAAGACACGCAAATCTATTGATGATTTCGAAATCAAAATTATGAAATAAATATTGCATTCAAACGCATGAAATAATAAATAAATAAATCAATTAATAAACAAATTTTAATTCTATTTCAAGGATATAATCGTCCAAAACGTTTACTCGTTTTCGTGAACCCGTTCGGCGGCAATAGAAAAGGGCCCAAAATATACGCAAATAAAGTTTTGCCAATATTTCAATTGTCTGGCATTGAAGTGCACTGTGTTGTGACAGAGCGAGCAAATCATGCGAAAGACATATTACTTGATTCCGAAGTATCGATTAATAATTACGATGGAATCATATGTGTTGGCGGCGATGGTATGTTCTCAGAATTGCTGAACGGAGTTCTCATGAGAACACAAAGAGATAATGGTATAAACTACTCATCAATCGACAGCTCTCTAAAGACACCTAAAGTACTATTGGGTGTAATACCCGCCGGATCTACAGATGCAGTCGCTTATGGAACCATTGGAGTCAACGATCCGATCACTTCAGCCATTGTTATAGTTTTAGGCAAAAGACTTAATATTGATGTATGTGCTATACATCATAGAGATGAAGACAAATTGATTCGTTACGCCACTTCTTTTCTTGGATACGGATATTTTGGTGACACCATTGCTGACAGTGAGAGCAATAGATGGATGGGTCCTAAAAGGTATGATTGGGCCGGAGTTAAGAAGTTCATCAGACACCGTCTCTATACCGGAGAAATCAAATTATGTATTGAACCGAGTGATGGCTCACCTAAGGATAGCAATATTTGCACCAATGGGTACGTTAACCAACATATTAAGCATATAATATAGAATTTTAATAGTTATCTCATAGTATTCTTTTCTAAATATTCAGATGCGATCAGTGCGCAAAAGCGGCCTTAAGACCAAGGGATCGACTTAATGAAGACGATGCGCCGGGTATTACAGATTGTCATTAAATATTAGTATCTTTTATATGACAACATTTTTCATTTAATTATAGCCTGCATTTCAATAAGAGGAAAGTTTTTGGCAATAAATGCGGCGACGATGTCATGCCGGTGTGGAATGACTAAAAATGGAATCTCACCCAAAGCCCATTTGGGTAACGGTTGCACAGATCTTATTCTTGTATCTCAATGTTCACGACTTGATTATCTCAAATATTTACTGCGCACCGCTTTGTCCTCTAAAAGCCCAGTAAGTTCTTAGTGTTTAAAACTCTATTTTATTTGAAAAATGAAATTCACGTTTAATTTGATTTATTAAATAGTTTGATCTCGACTTTGTTGACGTATATCGAGTTCGAGAATTCGAGTTCAATCCAATCGTTGGACCCAATAATCATTCATCGAATAAGTTTCAACTTTCGAGTGCAAGTGTTTGGAATTGTGACGGAGAAGTGATCAACGAAGCGGCCATTCATGTCAAAGTTCACTGTCAGCTCATTCCACTATTTGCTTCTGGTATTGAAGTCAGAGAAAAGTGAATCACAGTCTTGAATATTAAATTTAACGGAACTCATAATTCGAAAAAGAGTTCATTCTTTTAAAAGGAACAAAACATTTCTCTACTCATATGACAAACAGCTCCAAAATTGACACATATCTTAAGACTTTTGATTCTAATGAAAAATTGTTTAAATTATTTTGTTTTCCACAATATATCTATTTTTTAATTTTTGCTCAAACAGCAGAACAAACAAATATTATTACCGTTTTATTCCAGTGAATGAATTCCAGAATTATTACTGAAAAGTATTACTGAAACATACTGTACAGTATATGTAATGAATTTTTTAAAAAACATTCTTAATTTGTACTTAAGTTACAATAAATTGTTATTTGAAATACGGTTACATTTAATATTAACTATTGGTCAACATTTGATAACATTAATAATAGTTGGCGTATAATAATAAAATGCTTTACAGAAACTTAAGCTCGAAAAAGATATTTGAAAAAATCAAAAATAAATCATAAATCTTATCAAATAAACGATCAATAAAAAAATGTAGTTTTATATTAAAGTTTATAATTATAATGAATTGCTTTAAGCGAAACCTGCGGGCGGATTATCGACGAACATATTTCGGTAATTTGAAGGAAAGAGTGCCAGAAATTTGTATCTTTCGCCCATATCTTTAAGAAGCATATCTACTCCACTTTCGAGGTCTTTCTTTTGTTCTTCAGAAGCATTTTCCAAAAGTTGCTGTTGAGTAATGAAATAGGTTTTTAGTGAAAAAAAAAATGATTTAATGTTAAAAAGTGTCTCACATGAAGTCGTAACTCAATTCCAAGAGTCTTCAAGAAGTGTTCCTGACTTACAGTACCAAAAATAGATGCCTTGTCCTGAATGTGTCGCTTCAAATAAGAGAAATCCACGTCAGCGGTCAAGTCTGCAGTTCCGGGCTCTTTGAGCGGATCCCACATCTGATGTTCACGAAATGCTCTAAAAGTGTCTCTATTTTGTATGTTATCGTTGTCAGAGCCGTAATCGCAAATCAAAAAACAGCCTTTAATTTAAACATTAAAAATAATTACAGATATTTTCAATAAATTAGAGAAATGTTTGTATTTATTCATTTTCTAGTTCGACTCTTAAATCTATATATAAATCACATATTATGTAAAGATATTCCGATTATTTTGATAAATAAGAAAATAAATTGCCGTTTGAATGAAAAGTAGAGAACTCTTTAAATAAAAATAAGTGAAGGAAATTGAGTGTTTTGCCGATATATAAAACTTATCAGCCGATAAATGTTAGTTAAAGATAAGGTATACAGTAATAAATTTAGAATCTATTTCCGGAGGGGTTCGGGAGTAAAAAAATAAGATTACCGATAAAATAAGGTCTGTATTATTTAAAAACGTTTTCCTTTCTAACATTTGATTATAAAAATTATATAAACTTTTTAATATTTTCTTTTAATAAATTAAGTATTTTCTGTCTGAATAGTTATATACAAAGTATATGTTGAGGAATATATCAAAACTAATACTAATCTAAAGTACGATAAAAGTTGTTGAAATAAAAATCAATACATTTGTAAAGAACTGAAATTAAGTTTAATTTAAACATAAAAACCATAATTTAAAAGTAAAACCGAAAGATAAATGAAAATTTGTGGAAAACGGGAGCAAAAAAATTGGTTAACTTTGAGCTTAATGTAATTCAATGAGTTATAAAGATTGCATTAACTTTTCAAACTCAGGCAAATCAAGTCTTTAATTCAAGAGTTTAAAAGCGAGCCTTTTCATGATCTTTGCACTAAACCAATAGAATTATTAAACTTTAGGATAAAAACCTGGATTTTTTTGACTGAAACGTCCGACAACTTCATCGATGACAAGAGCCGCTTGTGGACAGACTTCCAAATTATCAGTTGCTTTGATAGGATCGACAAATAGTTTGCTGGCAGGGGTGTGACTGTTAGCGATTATATAACGCAATTCATTACTACTGTCAAAATCTATTAATACTTCGCGCCACTGACCGTTCGGAGATTTCTATATTTAAGACAATTATATCTTTTTAATAACTTATAGATTTTCAAAAATACATATTTAGATCTTACAAAACGATAGACTTATATGTTTAATATCTAATCTAATTATTAATGCAATGCAAACATTTACTGGTAAAAGATTTCTAATTTACTTTTTGTTTTAACTGACAATTTATATATTCTTGAGAATAAATAATTAGCAAAAATTGAGAGAGAAATAAACAAATCATTCCTAAACTTATAATTTACTTTTAAATGGAAAATCATTTAAAAGTAAAAAAGGAGACACAACTACTCAATTGTTAACTTAATTATTACCACAAATTTATGAATAGGCAGCGCATCAAAAAATTCGTGGGCAATAAATGCCGTAAAGCCTGATTCAACGGGCAATTGGTCAAGAGATCGATACCAAGTAATAGGATGTCCAGTCTTTGTGAGCGCACTGTGTTTGCCGTCTATTGCGTTCTCGTGTTCTTCTATAAGACTAACTGTTCCACAAATAGTTTGCTCTTGAATTTGAGTCAAATGAGGCGAAACTTCAATCAAATGCAAAGACGTCACGTCTTTTGAATGAGAAAACTGTGACAATACTCGCCCGATATCACTGGCCAGTGTTCCCCGTCCGGGACCTAACTCTACCACTCGGAACGGTTTCGGACACCCGTAACGCTGCCATTCATTCAAAAGCCAAACTGCAATCAACTGAAAGGTTTATTAAACAAAATGGTTATTGAAGTGAAACTAAAAGTTTGTTAAATACAAATCAGTAATAATTGTCAACCGATTAATTGCATTAATATTTAAAAATCATTAAAAGACATAAGAAATAGAGTGAAAACCTCTCCAAATATTTGTGATATTTCTGGTGAAGTCGTGAAATGGCCTTTACTTCCAAAGACATCCGCATTCATATAGAAGCCAGAGATGGGATGCGTTAAAACCATTTTCATATATTCGGCAATAGTTATGGGACCGCACGCTTTGATTCTCTGAACTATTTCATTACGTAATGACAACTCTTTCTGTTTGACGTCAGCGGCGGTCAAGTTATGGCAGAAGCGATGTGTTGTACTCGTCCTCAGCAGTGTTTGTCTCAACAATTTATTGCTTATTTTATAGCCATTTGAGGACAACTTGACTGAACTCAATAATGTTTTCGGTAATGAACACATAACACGACTTAAATTACTAATCATTGCACTCAATTGCGTTTCAAACGCTTATTAATAATATTTATTTATTTTTAATCTTAATCTAAAGTTTTGTTTTTTAAACTTTCAAATTATAATAAAATTTGCGTATATTTTAGGTTTAAACTAAACTTTCTAAATATAAAATACCGTATAATTATGTTTAGATTTAACTTATTATTTCATCATTTCATTCATTTATTCGATATTAAAGACAAAATTATATTTTTTTTAAACAAAATCAGTTTTTTTCTTTCTTTTTTAATTAAATGGCAAATGAATTGACTTTACTTTAAAATCTGAGGAGTGATGCGTTGCTAACCAGACATCAGTCATATAATATGTTACATTAAGTTAATAAGTTTAGGACCACTTTAAGGAAAGTCTATTATATATA
>JAQGCH010002085.1:0-13593 GCA_034699485.1 Nanhermannia elegantula
GTTTCTTATGCAATGCTTTGCTTTTATTTCAAAAGTTTCAAAAGTTTCTAAAGTTTTAAAACCGCTCAAAACGTGTTCAAAATTAATTTAAAGTTTTGAGAAATAAAACATAAAACTTTAGGTCTAAGCCATAAGTTTCGATAACAAAGTTATTACAAATGGTATTAATTATATTCATTAAATTGTATAAAACATGAGTTTTACAGAAATAGATGATTAAGATATCAGAGAATTCAATAAAGTATAGAAAACATACATATTATTGAATTATTGGCTTAAATTCTGTTTTTTATAACATTGAATAAAGTGTTGCATTCATTTTTGATTTATACATAAATTGCAATTAACTCAAAACAGTAGAGAGCAAACATATAGACATACAGTACTGTACAAGTTTTGAAATTAGTTAAAAAGTAATAATTGGATACATTCTTAACACTTGATTAACATCAATAATAATTTGAGTCCACTTTTGAAATGATTGAATAGAAAGAGAATTCAATTCAATTTTAAGATTAAAATTCACGATAAAACAGATTTATTAAGAAAAGAGTCAAAAACTGGATTATAATTAAAGCGCCTTAAAAAGTAGACTTAAAAGCAAATGATTTTTGAAAATTTAGTCAAAAGCTAGAAATAGAGTCAATAATATCTAAATTGAATTAAGACTTGTTTGAAGCAGAGTTTGAAGCTGTGGTCTCTTTGGCCTCTTCGGTCTCTTCGGTCTCTCCCTTCCCTTCCATCACTTGATCCAAAGGCAGTCCAATATTGACTTGAATGGCAGTCAATTCTTTTTGTTTATCATCACTATTAAGAGCCGACGAATGCCTCTTATGATTTGATTGATCCATACTCTCAACAAAACCGCGACAAACGAACCAAATCATAGCTAAGTATATGAGAAGCGCCGACACCACCACCAAAAGCGCTATTATTCTCAAGACTGTTGACTCCTGTTTGATGTGAAGCATTGGTGTATTGCTATCATTGCCATCACTGCCAACTGTTGTCAATATTGTGGTCAACACTTCGTTTGTGCCGTTGTTTGGCATCCATTCTGTGCTCAATTGGTTCTCATTTGTGGTGACATTTGTCTTATTGGTCAATAATTGTGTCTTATCTGTTGAGTCCATCGATTCTGTGGTACCATTTGATGGCTCTCTTGCTGTTGAAGAAGTACTGGTATTAATGGTAAGAATGGATTCATTTGATTGAGTGCTCAATGAGTTAATTGTCGGCAACTCTTGTGTTAAACTTTTAGATATAATCATAACTGAAATCATATAATAAAATGCCATTTCTTTTAATATTAAATTAATTGTTTTCTATTGTTTTAATAGAAAATTATCCAAATTATAGTTAAAACATAACCACTAAAGACAGAGGTATTTGAATGTAAAATAAAAGGTAAGTCTCGTAAAGTCTAACAATACTCAAAAGTATTTCATTACGGCCTATGATTTGCATTACTTTAAACATTAAAAATACAGTTATGTATAGAATATGATAGTGTTCCTCAAGGCTCGAGCTTTCCAGGCTCGGTGGCGAGCTTGAGCCTAACCAAATGACAAGAAACTGAGCCTCTGAGCTGAGCCTAACACCCTTGAGCTTCGAGCCTGACCTTGCATTAAATTTATTGAAATAATAAAATTTTATTGTTCAAAATTTAAATGCTATGCCATATGTAAGATTTGAAATAAATTCACATAGATTCAGAACAAAGATGCTTCAATAGTGAGCTTTGAAGTCTATTACGTTTCTTTGTTATTTCATAAAATAACTTATTTATGAAAACTTAAACTTTAAAAACTTTTACTGTTTTTCTGCATATATATATATAGTTTTCACGCTCAGAGGCTCGCTCAGGGTGAGCCTGAGCCTTGAGCCGAACCTCAAGCCTGAAAAAAGGTCTGAGCCTCGAGCTGAGCCGCCGAGCCTGAGGAACACTGAATATGATGAAAAGTCATGAATTAGTTTTCATTTAATCCAATCTTGAGTTATATATTAGTTTGAATCACATTAAAATACATCATTTGAAGCACATTTATAGATGACTTTAATTGCCTTTTTGATGGCTATTCTATTTATTAAGGATTTAGAGACAAATTAAAGAAATTTTCACGAATCCGATGAATTTTTTTTGAGTCCTTTAAATTTTTAGAATTGCTATTTTGTTTCTGCCCCCAAATGTGCGTTAACTAACTCAACGCCAATTTAACTCTATCTTTATCTTAAATATTCTTAATACTGCTCTTCACTAAAATTTCTTTATATTATATTAATAGTAAAGCAAAGTATTGTTGTATTGATTAAAATTTTAAGGTATTGTGTTATTCACAGCTTTTAAGGCCTAAAACAATATTTTAAGTACAATTTTTCTTTGCTCTAGTCTTTAATTTATTATCTTCTGCTAATTTTAAATTTATTTTTAAATGTCAATTCATCAAAAAGACTTAATTTAAAGATTTTAATTAACACTTTGTTTAGTTTCTATTAACACAACATTTGCATTAAGTATTAAGAGTTAAATTATTATTATATTTTAAACCAAGGAGTCGAGGGTTGCACAGTAGAAAGGTGTCGGATTAGTGATAGAAGGGTTGTGAGTTCGAGCTGCGGACACTGCAAATCTTTGACTGCTATGTGCAATATGTTCATTGTTTTGGAGCAATCCCTAGGCCCGTAGTATCTGCCCAACGCTGACACAGTTCCACCTGTAAAAATCTCACTCTAACTACGGGCTAAAGGTGTTGAAAAGGAGTTGGCCGAGGAAAATGTAAATGTTAAAATGGAAACTGTATATAAATGTACCTAAAATCTCGCATTATTTAAAAACGTTTCAATACAATAAATTGAAGCACAAACAAAAGCCATTACAAAAGGGACAGTGGTTAAGTCCACTTTCAAAAAAATATCCATTGTATGCTATTTTACACCATTACAATATATTCTTTAATAAATGAAACAGTGAAATAATATAGAATACAGTACAAGAATAAGAAATTTAGATCTTTATTAGATTCTTATTACTGAAATGTTGATTGAATCTAAAGTTTTAAAAAGGCTGACATGTCATAACTTTTATTATGTAATGACAAAAGATGTTACAGTATATACGATTAACATTATAAAAAACTTTGTAAACGTTTAGTGGGAGGAGAGCATAGACGTAGAGGCATATTCGACCTCAACTCAAATTAACAAATACAATGTGCCTCTCTCAAAATTGTGCCTGTGTTAAAATTTGATACTATCGCCACTGTAAATGTTTCTATCTTTTGTTAACAATATTTTTTGTGAATATTTGAATAAACTGTATGTTAAAACACAAGACAACACAACTACTCAAACTGATCGTCCCAACAACAAACTCGAAAAATTTTCGACATACTGTACTCTAGACTACTGGTATATTAAGACCAAAATTGCAAGTATTTACAGTAGATTTATGCTTTGGGTACCACTACTTGTATACCATAATCTGCAAATATAAAAGATCTCAGAAGAAAATTCACAATCAATTAGTCAAATAAACAAAAATTAGGTCAAAATTTTTACTTTGTTTGCTTTATTTGTTTATTCTTTTAAAAGTTTTAAGTTTAAACTTATAGTTCAAACAATAAGATTCTGTTCTGTAACTGAATTATGAATTTTGGACAAACAGTAGAACTAAATGCAATATAATTCAAATAAAATACTTATCAAGAATTAATTGACTTAATCCTTGTTATTAAAAGGGAACAAATATGTTATATTCAAGATAAACATTGTATCGTTTGACTTAATAGCAAAAGAAAAACAATTTTATTTATCAATTATTGATTGTAAAAATGTGATACCAAACTTATAATTAACTTTATAGTTAACTTTGTTGTCCTCAACTTTATTATAAGTTAAATTTACTTATTTTCTTGAGTTATACTTCAGTGAAAATCATGAGTGAAATATTGATTTGCATTAAGTTATAAATAGCTTATTAAAAAAGGGTTCAAATCAGAAATTAGATAAATAGATAAAATGGTATTTCAAAAATGCCAATGATATGAAAAGAGCTCTTCTGATGTAGAAATGACGCATTCACTTTCGTCAACTTACCAATGCATACCTGTATCACCCCATTAATGCAATCAATATTATTTTTAAAAACTTTAATCATAAATCTATTTTAATAGGTTAAGGTTTAGAATATACCACTGTAGTCCGCTATTATAGTACAGTCTTCTACAGTAGTCTTCTGTAGTCAAGGGTTAAATATTAAAGTTGATATTCAAAATAATAATTAGGATAATAATTTTCTTATCATATTCTGATTCTATCATTTAATTGTTTAAATTTGTTTAAATTGTAAAAATACAACTTTTAGATTAATACTAATGATTTCTAGTAAAGGTGGTGTACTGTACTGTTGCTGTACTGCACACAAAGTGAAAATAAGAATATTTAAGATTAAATATAATACAGTAAAACAATTTTGTTTATTCATGTTATAATACATAGTAAATGTCGATAAATTTAATTAAATTCAAAGATAAATTTAATTTTTTCACTTAAAAAAATATTTGCATTATATGAAGTTCTGATATTTATTTCTTAATTGCTGGGTTAGGTTTGTGTGGTTTGTGGGGTTTGTGGGGTTTGTGAGGTTTGGAGTGTTTTGCAGGTCTTTTATTCACATGAACTGCAGCACTCTTTTTAGCAGCCGTTTCAGCTTTTACGAGAAAGTGCAGAAACAATTAATATAACAAACATTAAGTTTATCGAAAGCATAATAAAGATACCAATTATAAGCAAAGTACTGCTTTTGTTTTACTTTCAATTGCAGGGACTATTGCTGACTCTGAGTCTTTGGTCGGAATATTCTTTTCTGTTGAATCTGGTTGTGGTTCAGTCTTTACAATACTTTCTGAATTACTACAATTGGGCCAATACTTGAAGAATTCTGTTTTGATAGACCAAGAATTGGAAGATTTTATTCCTTTTACTTGTCCTTCATATGGATTACCATCCGTCTCAAGAGTCCAATAATATATATGAGAGAACATTAATAATCGTGTTTGGCTATCAAAAGTGGTTGCATCTAAAGAATAAGTCACTTCAAGATCAATGATATTATGTGGAGGGAGAGGTTCCGCGAAGTGATCTTTTTTATTGCAAATTTTGTTATAATTAACGGCCGCGTAATGTTTTCCTTATAAACATAGCGCTCAAACTCTGATCACTTGCAACTTGAGCCTGACCAATGATCTTGTCCTCATTAAATGCTTTTGGTGGATGCCATGTCCCTGTCCGAGTGTCCAAAACCATTAACATTTGTCCATTGGGTGTCTTCTCTGATACATATAATAGTCTTTCTGAATGTTTATTCTCAGAATTTGATTGTTAACAATCTTTCATAGTATTCAAATAAACGGCTGATTCTCCTATTTTAAAGCCATACGGAAGAGGTTTTGCTTTATTTATTGGCGGAGGAAATTCGCTGTCTTTTATCAGCCAATAATAGCCACCACTTGTAAAAAAATACATTCTTAGGTCTGAAAGCCGTTCAATTGAATCAATTCGAGGGTTTTTACACAATTGGGTTGACTTAAAACTAATTCAATTATAAACAATAATAATATGAAAATTCTATTAAATAAGTATTTGAGCATTTCTTAAGTATTTAATATAAAACTGAAGTATGCATTAAAAAAACTTTAATTAAAAATCAAAGATAATTGATTCACTGCAAGTGATTGCACTCAATTAACCTTTTTTATATAGGGTGTTTGATAAGTTGGTATCCACTAATTTATAATTAATATTATTAAAGCGCGTGCTTAGTAATTTGAATTTTATTAATAATAGTCTTGGATTTCACGCTCAGTTCATTATATTTCACGCGCGCATAAATGTATTTATGGTAATAAAGCTATAGAGGAAATGCTCTCAATTATGACTAAAGCTCAGGATCCTTTTCTATTCTCTTATAGAAAAAGTTAATTTAATAGAAGAAATTATAAATATTTGTAATTTACAACTAGACTGTTCCAGTTGCTACGTAACGCGCAATTCATGCAATTTACAGGCTATGCTTTCCTGTAGTTAATATAATTGAGTTTAAGGAATTCTTTATACAAAATATTTAAAATAAAGTTATATTTTTCTAAAAAATTTATTGATTTTTATCGAAAACAACTTTGTCATAATGACTTTTTATAGTATAGACTAAATTACATCTAATAAGCTTTAGGATGTAGTCCTTCTTAGAAACCATATTCTATCTAAAAGGCAAATAAGGACTTTGTGATTTAGAAATGAACAGAATGAGATCAATTAAGAATTCATTGACAGGTAAATCTAATGGGATTACATGTTATCAAAATCACATGAAACTAAAATGAATAATAAATTTGTTATCAATTGCTTCACTTGAGATAAGCTTCAAGTTATAAATGATATAACTATTTACCAATTTATTTCATATATCTATTTGATTGCAATATAATATAAAATATAATACATTAGCTTATATTCATTTGAAAAGTGATCGGTGGATAAGCAGAGCCTATAGTAACATAAACTATTGTTTAAACATTATTATAAGCAAAAGTTTAGGATTGATTAGAGTTTTTGAAAGTTAGAATATTTATAATTAAGTTGAAAATGAATTCATTTTCAGTAATATTATGTTTGGCAACTTTGGGAACATTTGTCTGTGCTGCAGAAGAAGTGGAAGCCTTTTATAATAATGGCACATTTGGTATTCACACTACAAATGCTAGCTGTCTATTGATGACATACGAACGCTTACACATTGAAATTTCTTCAACTGATAATCAACTGAAAGGAGATTATTTGAATAAGACCTATTCTAAAGACGAAATCAATGTTTTAGAGCTTGAAAGTTATTGCAACCCTTCTAAAGAACGGTTAGCATTCAATGTATCGGGTAATCAATTAACTTTTGATTTCATGGAAGACAAAAAGGCTTACAATCTATCAAATATAAGATATAAAGTTAAATCTGAACTAAAACTATTGAATTCGACGATAAAAATTGGGACGAATTCGTCGATAGAACCGGATTTGTCGGTATCGTCTGTCAGAGAAAGGAAAGCATTTTACTGTAAAAACAGATATGATTTCCATTTCAATTTGACTGAATTCGCAAGGATTCGAGTATCGATCGTCGGTTTCAAGTTTTCTGCTTTCAGAAATACTTCTAATTTAACTCTATTTGAGGACTCACTCGTTCAATGTAAAGACCCAAAGACATCAAATCCTGGAAACGATATCATTCCTATAGCTGTTGGAGGAGTTTTGACAGGATTTTTAGTATTATCTCTGGTCGCTTATCTTGTAATTAGGAGCCGAAGTAATCCGAAATAATTAGGATTTTCAAGTAATTTAATACTTCAAGTCTCTCAACAATTCTCATTTCATTACTCATATTATAAGATAGAAATATATCAAATTAATTTAGGACTTAAATCAACTCTAACTTAAGTATATAAATATACTTTCAACTGTTTTTTGACTGAATCACAAAAATCCATAATTGTATCGAATGTTTTGATCTAATCTTTAAATAAACGGATTAAATATGAGGAGTCATTGATATTAAACTCAGCAAATGATAACTATTTTTAAATTATGATATATAAGTGTAAACATGTAATTTAATAACAAAATCGCATCTTTATTATTGTAAGTTATATTGATTCAGAGACGTCATGAATCAGTTGTGTAAAAAAATTTTTTCATTGAATTTAATGAAATATTTTAGACTTTACACAAATCTAGAAAAGTTGCGAATGGATTACCTGAAGCGAGACTTTCAATAAAAAATTTATCGAAATATGTTAGCAAATTAGCCTCGTTACCTTTAGGGCTTAGCCGCGGCTATAGCTGAGACTAAAAACTATAACATTTTTGATACAGTGCTAAAGTTAAAATCAGTCACAGATTAGCCTTTTTTGATCAAATTTTGTTTTGCGAACTTTAAAAATTATTTCCCTAACTGTGTTTTAAATCAAATAAAGTGCTTTATCCGCAACATTAAACTTATTGTGGATTTGTATGGACCTAGAAATTAGAACCTGCATTATAATATTCAATAATATTTATGTCAAATTTTTAATTTTAAGGGTTAAAAGCTAAAGGCTAACAAAATTTTTAATTTTTTAACCTTTTTGCCAAAACTATTGAAAGGATCCTGACATCAAATAATCATTACTTTAACGTCAAGTATTGGTCACCTAAAGGTCAGTCATCTCAGTGATCACCAAATGTCTCTCATATTAAAGCTCTATTTAAGCTACTTTTTTTAATTTTGCTCTCATGTATGTGCTCTCAGTCCATAAATTGTAAAATCATTATTCTTTTGCTTATTATAAGGTTATATACCATTAGCTCATATGTAAAGTCGTAAAAGTTCTTAATGTTATAGCACTGATTCAATTCAATTTATTGGCACACTTTTAGAATTCGCGTTAACGTAAACAACCTGATTGGGCTATACCTGGGCTATACCACAATCTAAGTGACTCTTCAGGTACAGAAGTCTTATCAGACAGCTATCGAATCCTTCAGCTCACGACCCATTATCTGATAAAGTAATTTATTTTTGAGCACTTTATTTGAATGTTAGAGTAAAGACTTCAAAATAAATTGGAATTAGTGTTGAGGTCTTTTACAAAAATTGAAGTTTTCTTATTTATTTATAAGCAAATAAAGGCTTATAACGAATCTGAAGAATATCTCAAATTTTATTTCATATAATAATAATAATTTAAAAATTGTTATATTTTTAAGTTTAAACATTTCTTAAATAATAATTTAACAAAACTTAAAGTTACAAATTTTCATTTTAACATAAATAAAAGCTATAATTAAAATAAAATGTTTATATATGTCTGATATACAAATATATAATTTATTTATTTGAACAAAAACTAGTTTTCAATTTCTCTTAAGTGAGGCTCAAATACTTTCTTCATGCGCTCGATTTCTGAATTATTGAGACCTTTCTCACGAGCAATTTCTTCAGCAGTAGGACATCCTTTTGGAACTGTTCGGTAATTCCTATCACATGTTCCGCCCATAAAATCTGGTAAATGTTGGACATCGATGTAGTTAGTTATGTCTTTTTTGTTAGCAAACTTGATTAGCTTTCTTTGCTCGTGAGGTATCCAACCCTTTGCTATCTTCCAAACTGCGTTCAAAATCCATGGAAGTTCATAAACGAGTATATATGACAAACCTTTGGGGTAATATTTATTCATGGATGATATTAAAAACCAAAGCATATCCATATCGGCGTTACCAATACCTGCTTCATGACAATCAAACACAATAGCCATACCTTTACCGCCTACTTCATCATCAACTTTGTTTAGTATGTAAACCACATAATGCTTTAAATAATAATCCAGTTCTGGAATCTTTTGGTGCATTTTGATCCGCATATAAACCATACCATTCCCTTCGCGATCTTTATCATATGCAAAAATTCCGCCGATTTTATAGAACTCTTGTGGAAAATCTGTCTCTTTCATGACCGGAACACCAAATTCTTTTCTCCAACGCATAGAATTTTTTAGCATTTCAAGAGAAGCGTCAGCTTTTTTCTTATTTCTTAATACAAATCTTGTCACATACCAGTCGTCTTCTTTCACTCTTTCAACGTCTCCCTCGAAATATAGTTCTTTGTTTTCTTCATAGTCTTCAATGAATGACTCCCGAACTTTTGCAACTATTTGTTGCAATTCTTCTGTTTTATCAATTGAAGGCATTCTTTTGTATTCAAATTTTTTTATATAAGATTTATCAATAAATTAAATGACAATGAATTAAATTCAAATAAGTTAAGATATGGACATCAGCTTCAATAAAAACGATGGGTGAAAAACAAATTGCTTATTAAATAGAAGATTAGTAACTATAAGAAAACTGAAAGTTTTCTTTCAGACGATGCGATCACTAACACAAATAAAAGTCTGATGAAAGTGAAATAGAGCTAAAGCAACGTCTTTGAGTTGAAACCTAAAATGATTATAAGTTGTTTGACAACATTCGCATAACAATTTACTGCATAAGCCATTTGAATTGAAACTGCAATAGCATTGCCTTAATCTGAAGCCAAGGTTGGATTGAATATGAGAAAAAGATATGAGGTTTTCCTTAGGCATTATGAAAACCCTATCAATAATAATGAGAATCAAGTGAAGCAATGAACTTGATGTACTTTTTAGCGTAATTTTCCCCATAACCCAATATGAACCAAATAAAATAATTCATTTCATACTTATGCATGTTTAAACTCTTGATATTATATTCACTTTTTCCTCAAATGTGAAATAAAGTTACAGCTTTTGATTGACTTATAGGCTTCACTAAAGGGTAACCTAAAGTATTGCCTTAACGATAGTCAACCTTAAGTGCAATCGTAAGTCAACAATATTTAATCAAATGTAAGGCTCATTTGAATTGTCGGTCATCTATGTAATTATTTCTGGTAGTTCTAACTTTTAAATATTAAAAAACATATTACTTTATTATTTATTTCCTATCGAACCTCAATGCTCACTGATTGTATCCAATAGTTTATAGGAAAGAAACCTAATCTTGTCAATTGATTGTTATTTATTACTCTCAATTATACTGCTTAAGCACTTTAATAAGTTTAATTGTATTTTTATCAAACAAAATGAAATTACCATTAAAAGCTGATGTTATAAATAATAGTAATTATTATGCTAATTATTTAATTGCATACCTCCCTTATTGCTATTGCTTCTGATATTATTAAATAATTATAAATAATTTCTTTTGCAAGTGTAATGTTTTCATAATAAATTTAAATGTTTCCTGTGATTTATTTGTCTTTGAAAATAAAAAATATTTAATTATTTGCTTCATTTGCTTGACTAATAGACTATTTAAAAATTCTTACAGCATAGGAAATTCTTATTAATTCTTATTTATTAAGCTTTAAGATATTTTGTAAATAAATATTTTATCAAAATTTAAAGTGTTTTTATCGCAAAATAGATAGTTTATTACTTACGTGTTTTAAACTAATCTCGAAATAAAACTCTAAAGAGCAAAAGTTTTAATGATCTACTTTTATGCTGTTTTATGATATAGTTTAATACCTTTCAATTCCAAGTCATTAAAGTTCTTCTTTTGCAAAACTTACAGCAATTTTATTTTCGTTTAATTTTTAATAAATTTTTTAGCCATTAAACTACGATAAATGTTTCAAGTTTTGAAACAATAATTAACAGTATCATCTCAAACTTTATTTAAAAATGAAACAATTTGCAAAGTATGAATTGTTATTGAAGCGTTACTTTTGAAAAGTAAAGTCAAAAAGTTATCATAACATCAAATTCAATTTAAATGCTTAACTGTTTTGTTAAGTAAAGAGAACGTGTCATTCGCACAATCGATGAGACAACTCGATACTCACCTCTTGATGAAATTAAGTCAGATATATTCAAAATAAGAATAATAAAAAGCTTTTCATAATGTATCGGTTAATATGGGTGAAAGTTATTATGTTAATGACTTTTGAGGATAAACGTTTTCTGGAGCATTGCATGTCAAGAAAAAGCAAAAAATATGCAGACTTTCACACTTTCACCAGTCTTTCACTATTGACCTTATATTTAATTATTCGTATGCAAACCAGTTATATTATATTATTAACATTTTTTAAAATCTTCATTAAAAATATAGCATAACGTAAAGTAATATATATATTGTAAAGTATATAGAAATATACAATAATTAAATATATTTTAACATAAAATCTTATTTTTAATTGCATTTAAAAGGTTTTAATTCTCTTATGAGATCTGAAAGGGCTGAAGTGACCTAAAGAAGTGCTTCGGTGAAACTAAAAATTATAATAATTATTAGGCCAATGATTATTGTAATATTTGTATAACTGTATATTGAAATCTAGTTCAACCTTTCAATTGTTGAACAATTGTACTATTTGTTTGATTATTTTTTCTGAGATTATTTTTTATGAATATTCTAAATACTTTTTAGGATTAAATGCTTTTAAACTTAGAAGAATATTGTAACTTAAGATCTCTATTGAAGATCCCAATTACACAGTCAAAAACTAGTCAGTTTTTCAAGAATACAAATTTTAAGACGGGATCAGAAACTCGTTATTTTTCCAAATTCAAAAAATTTGTTTCAAAATAAAAATAATTTTAGAATTTGATAATTTTTAATTTTAGTTAGCGTTGTTAAATTTACCAAGTTTTCTCCAGAGCACTAAATTTAGCACTAAATTAATTTTTTGACTAAATTTAGTTAGAAATATACATATACAGCAAAAAGTGAGAGTTATATGAAAAATGAAGCAATCATAATTACAACAATGTAACAACAATGCTATTATAATTCAATAATGTATAATATAATATAATGCCTTCAACAATATGTATTTTTTGCAACACTTAAATCTGCAATACTTGCAATATTTTAATATTTCTATAAATTATATAAATATATTTTAATAACATCTCTTATGATTCAATAATGAATTAAATAATATAATGCTTTCAATAATAAAAACTTTTGTAACTATTGAGTAACAATTAAATTTTTACAACAATATATTATAGCTTCAAAATTGAAATGAACATAAATTAAAATAATGATTTAAATATAAATACAACACGAGTTTAATAATCCTGATTCAGTCTTGTTTATTAATTAAATTTAGATACACTCCTGGCTCTACCCAAAGTCACCATTGATTTAGAAACTATTTCACAAAAGAAATTCTTTTGATGTTTTAAAGTTAAGATATTTTAAGGAAGTTTTCACTCTATTTTATTAATGAAAATATTTAGATAAAACCTATTATGATTTGATTATCTGGTGATAGTTATGATAATTTAAAGTTTTCCATATATTAAATGTTTTTCGTTCTATTAAGGAATTCGTTGATTATTTGCTAAAATATGTTTTGGGTGAAATTTGATTTAATTTGTTATTTTTTCTGTCAAAAAGACTAAAAAATACCTCGGAGTAATATCTGAAACATACATTAGATAATTATAAGACTATTAACTTTTGAATTTTATTTCAGATAATTTGAAATTTCAGATAATAAAAAACAAACACTATATTAAATACAAAAACAATATCAAAAATGAAGAGAACTTATAATTTAATATAAACTTATACAATATTACATCTTTAATATTATTTATTTCAAGAATTAATCAATTAATTCGACCAAAAGTTATAGAATAATAAAATCAAAATTAGCGCTAAACTTAAGGCACGTGTTGAACAGAAGTGACTGCTATTTAATTGGGTATAAGAGTGGTATTAATATTCAATACATGTGAACTTTTTGACCAATTTTTTATAATCTTAAATCACTGCTACACTGCATACCATTCGGTCAAAATCTAATCCAAACCGTTATAAACTAAATCTACTTTTATGACAATAAGTTTAGGTCAGGTTCGGGCCAATGCTTAGGCTTAGAATGTAATATAGAATTTCTGTACAATATATGACTGAATTGTGTGCTCTATTAATACCTCTGCTATACCTATATAGTACAGTATTTATATT
>JAQGCH010002086.1:0-13589 GCA_034699485.1 Nanhermannia elegantula
AAAAGATAAGCAGTTTTATCAAAATTTTCTAAGTCTTATCAAACTTAATAATAAGTTCAATTGCAAGCTATATTTTCCGTAGCTGTACAATTATAGATTCACAATATATCAAAAATTTTGAGACTCGAGAAAGATAACTTTGAAAATTCTCAAAATTCAAATTTAAATTTCTTTTCTCTACACTCTTTTGATATTTTAATATTTTACATATTGAAGAAACATAAAGATTATACTTTATTTATACAAATCTTTTATTTAGTGAAAAAATATTAAATAAATAAAAATAAAAATTTATTTTGTCTTATTTGCTGAAAATTGCAGTGAGAAAAATAAAAATTGTTTATTTAATTAGATGTACTTATTTGATGTTTAAATAAGGCTAAATAATTACTTTGCCCTCAAGATGATCCCAATGTAGATCGAAAAATATTTTTTAAAATCTATTATTTTTGACTAATCTATAAATATAAATAATTGAAACATTTATTATTTAAGGTTAAATTAAGTTTGGTTTTAGTTTTATTTCTTTTCAAATCTAAATTAAATCAAATTAATATCCATTTAACTCTATTTCAAATCAATATTAGAGCTTAGAAAAGTTTATTCATCTATAAAGATATAATCATTAATAATAAATATTTTTCAGATTTTAGTTTTTTATTCTTAAAATTGAAAGTTTACTCTATTTTCACCTAATTTCAGGTCTTAACAGAACTTTTACAGGTTTGACATTTTAATGAGGAAACTTCTGCAATGAGTACTGGTATATGACATTGACATTGAAACACATGTGTAAATAAATGCTCTAACAATGCTTCGTTCAAAGGGTTTAAAAACTAAAATTTTTAATATAATGGTTTTCATAATGAATTTTTGAATTTTAAGACAATTAACTTTTTGCATGGATTATAGAGGTCAAAGGTAAAAGTTTCGAATTAAACCCATACTTATTTTCGGCCTATTTTCAACTAAAAAGTTAAAATATATTGGTGTCATAATAAAGTCAGGATAGTTGAGTGGAAAGGTGACGAACTCGTGAGTTCGAGCCCAAACGCTGCTCTTTTTTAACTACGATGTGCCACATGTCCATTGTTTTCGAACAATCCCAGGTCCATAGCGTTAGCCTAAGCCAACACTGGGTTCTCCCCTAAAAATCTTACTCTAACTCTTGGCAAAGGTGAGATTTCTTGAAAAGGAGTTGGCTGAGGAAAATGTTATGCTATATAATAAATAGAACAAAGCTTGAAAATAAGCTTTTCTATTGCAAAAGAAATAAAACAGTAAAGCGATTGTCTCTAATTTAATTCTCGAGCAACAAAGAACATGAACTTTTTTGGCACTCTATAGATATAGGACAAATATTAGTTGCTTTTGACTGTTATCTCAATCCAAGAATCTCAAACTATCGAAACCCTCTTTAAATACCAATAAAGCAAACTTTATCCCACTTAACATTCAAGGAATTCTCTGTTTTGAATAATTTGATGAATATAAGGCTTAATCCTAGGCTTTTATGTAGGCTTTTATCTATTGAATCAGTGTGTGAATGCTCATTACTTATGCAATGCTCAATATATAATATACCGTACATTAAAGAGTAATTTTTTGCAAATAACTAAACTCTAACTTCAACAAATTTTATTACTGTTATTATTGATTGCATCTAAAGATAATCAATAAATTTTTTAATTTTGAGCATTATTAAGGAGTTATGCTCTATATTTATAGAATCGTCTAATGAGATGAAAACATAGCAAACTCTCCTCCTGATTGCTTCTAAACTCCAGTTTTGTTGGAAGCGCTACTATAAGGGCTTTTTGATTTGAAGATAACACCATTTCTAATAATTAAATTTTAATAAAAACTGGTGTTATTTTGAGGATTTGAGTTAAGCCTTCAATTTGGAGACTGTATACTATAAAGTTAACTTTTTTTATCTCAAGCAAAAGTTGTCTATTTGAACGTGTGTTCGTTTCTCAAACATTTATTTGGGATCAAATTTTATTAATTTCATTTTTTAAGAGTTAATCTCATGATTTGGCATCACTTCAATGTGCAAACTGTGAAAGTATTTATTTTAAAAATCACTCTTTATTTAAGTTACTCATAGTGTTGTATGTTATTTTTTACTGACGAGTTAGTGTTGTCCCGTATGTGCTATAGTGTTGATAATAATATCTGAATGGAAGCTCATTTTTAATGAGATTCGACAAAATATCTTGAAGTCCATCAAAAAATAACAAATAAAATAAATAAATAAGTATAAAAGCCCTTTGGATTAAATTATGATTTAATAATAAGTTTGAAGAATGAAAATAAAAATGTAATATAAAAAAGTGCTCTCTATTTAGAAAAGTGTTAGAATAACTTATCTCTATATGATTTTTTTTTATAAATTATATGTCTGTTGCTGTTTATGTATGTATGTAAGTACAGGGACTTCGCGAAAATAAGCCCATGGGCTTGTATTTAATTTTTTACTTTTCCAAGCGCCGAAAAATTTTTTAAATAAAAGCCCGACCGGTATTAAGCCCATAGAATTTATAGTTAAGATTAAATTTTTTTATTGAACACCAATATGCAATACAGTGATAAAGTAATTCAAGTAAAAATATGTCGTCTTAACATACAATTATTATTCAGAGTCATTATAGGAAAGTAAAATAGTTGAAAGTCAGGTTTGATAAGTCATTTAGTTCTCAACTCTATTTAAAAGAGAGAAACTTTTTTTTTATTGAAGTATTGATTTTAAACTTTTTAATAAAATTATTTCACCAAAACTTCTATAATCAGTCATATAAAGTGTAAATAGGATATTTGACTAATAGTTAGTGAAATTATTTTTCAGTTTTCATTTGAATCTATTGTACAAGTTAACACTATAATACTAATACCTTTAGGTCTTCTACTTATATTGTAAAAAACTAAATCTAATTATTTCTAATCAAAGAAAATAGCATTTGATAAACATAAAAAATTGATATAATAATCAACTTTATTATTATATTTCAAATTTTCATTCCCCGATCCTTTTTGAAAAATTTTTAAAAACTTAAGAGGGTATTGCGAGTGTGTAATAACCGATTCAAAAAATATTTTATTCCATAATTGTTATCTCCTATTAATTTATAACTAAAATCCATATTAAAAGTGATACGTTATTTTTATTTTAAGTTTTTATTATTTTTTAACTTTTTTTACAGATCGGTTGTTTCATAATATTCTTGTCGAACTGCCTTCAAACTGATTTTTGAAAGCATCATAAACAAATTTATGTAATTACTGAAATCTTTTCTACAAATGACCTAAAAATTTATTGTATACATCATTAGATTACTTTGATTTTATAATTAAATAACTATTTTTGTATTTTATATAAATACAAGAATTGCATTGAAGTTTTGCATTGCAATTCATACAAATTTTCTCATAATTGTAACAGACATTACTTTAATAATAAGTTAAATTCATCACAATAACAGAACAGGAAGAAAAATAGCTTTTTCAAAGGTATTTTCAATGTTATGTCGAATTTTCCAAAGACATTATAGTCCTTGAAGTCATCAAACACTTCAAACACTTTAATATCCCTCAACTTTAGATTATTATTAGTAAAACTCTTTTTTGTTGAGTTTATATGGATCTCCTTCAAGATGATTATTTCGCCTAAAAAAATAGTTCTTAATTGTTCTTCACCTTCAAAAATGATCAGACATTCAGAGATTAAAATTTATATTTAAAGGCAAAACCACTTGAAAATGTTTCTTTTGAGAGTATCTCATCTCTTGAGTTTAGCAAACAAAGTCATGAACAAATTTTTGATTCTTATTATTTGTACACTACTTATCGTTATTTTAGATGTAGGAGAATGTGGTCTCAGAGGAGGTATTGGACTTGGAAGAGGTAAAGTAATTCAACTTATGTACAGTACATCACATTTTATTAAAAACTATTTTTAAAATACAGGTTTTGGAGGAGGAGGAGGAGGATTTGGGGGATTTAGAAAAGGTAACTGTTTTCTGTTTGGTAATGCTTAAAGAATTTCAAAAATAAATATTATTAACAAAATTGGATGATTAAACTCGAGAATCTAACATTTTTTTGAGCATTATATAAAATGCTCTTAAGTTAAGTGTTTTAATCTTTTATCTTAACATTTTTAAAGTTTTATGCTTTATGAGCACAGTCTAACCTCTTTTAATCGGAGTTATAATTCTAAATTTTATTGTCTAATAAATTTATTAAGTGATAGCATTTAAAACATTCATTTTTAGGTGGTTTTGGAGGAGGCTTTAGAGGAGGCTTTGGAGGAGGCTTTAGAGGAGGCTTTGGAGGTGGCATTAGAAGAGGTTTTGGAGGAGGCTTTGGAGGTGGCATTAAAAGAGGTTTTGGAGGAGGCTTTGGAGGAGGCATTAGAAGAGGTTTTGGAGGAGGTTTTGGAGGAGGCATTAAAAGAGGTTTTGGAGGAGGCTTTGGAGGTGGCTTTAGAAGAGGTTTTGGAGGAGGTTTTGGAGGAGGCTTTGGAGGTGGCTTTAGAAGAGGTGGTTTTGGAGGAGGTTTTGGTAAAGGTTTTGGCGGGGGATTTGGTGGAGGTTTCGGAGGAGGCTTTGGCAGAAGAAAAGGATTTGGAGGTTTAACTCAAATACTCTAGAGTTACTTCATTACAAATAAATCAGAATAACATTTCTATTATTGCAGGAGGAATTCGTTTATCCAAAGGTTGGAAAGGCTGACGTGGTTTTGCTCACATGTTAAATATTTGATAGTTATTAAATAATTTTAGACATGCATTAAAAAGCTCAACTATTTTTTTGCAACAACTTTTGGAAAGTTTTTTTTTATTAAAATAGATTTATATTTTAAGTTTATGATAATTTTGAAAATATTTGAATAAATAAGAATTAAATGAAACTAAACTTGAATGTATAAAAACATTTAGAAATTACAATTTTTTAAAATTGCACAACAATAATAATTTTTGGTACTCGATATCTCTTTAGAATGTTTATTTCTATAACAATTTCATTATTTTTGTTAAACCACCCAAATTTTGGAATTGCAGTATAATTTTGCGTATACTCGCAACACGTCTGTATATTTATTTTATTTTTTTAATCGATTCACTACAACAACAAACAAAATATATTTACTGTAAATTCATTTTTGGAACAAAAATAAAAGATGGATACGTGACTTTTGATATAAATTAGTAAAATATAGAATTCAAAACTTAATTTTATCGCGTAATTAACTTACAAATATGTCACAGTACACATAATTCCGCATAATTCTAATGCGAAATGCATAATAGTTTGTTATGCAGTACTTATAAGTTAATAGTTAAGTCCGGGTAATAAGAAAACAGTTTTCATTATTGAAAGCAAAAGCAGATATGAAAGTATAAAACCCAAAGCATTTATTGGGTATAAATGGAAAATTCAAATTTTAAAATTAAAAACATAAACATAAATAAATGAAATAAAAACAATAAAATTTAATATGTCTATTTTTTACAACGATTATGGCTCACAGAATTAGCAGCTTTATGTAGAAAATTCATTGAAATACGAAAAACAAGTTTTCGTGTGAATGCATACATTTTATGAACAATTAATCAACATTTTGATAAGTTTATAAAAACTTTTGAAAATTTGGTTTATTTTTCTATTATTAGTTATTCAGGGGAAGGTAAACAGGGTTTATGGAAATTGGTGATGCATTTGAAATAATACATAACGAAGAAAACAATGGAACTTTGTTCACATTGACATGTTTGAGTTTATTTATTATAGATTATGTTAGTGTTTCTCTCATCACTTTAACAGATTTATTTTTTACGACATTAATTCAATTAAATCAGTCGCGTAACTAGTATGGAGGCGGAGGGGCCTTTCCCCCTCAACTCAAATTAAAAGTTAATTAAGTTCATAATAAGCTTTATTGTATTGTATTTTTTGAGCTTGAATTACAGGAATTATTTTAATAAAGGTTTTTATGTTTTGACAAATTGTAAATCACGCTATAATTCACTCAAGAAATACGATGTATTAAAAAGTTTTGCGAATTGTTCAATAATTAGACCTATGCCCCCACACTTAAAATTTTCTGGTTACGCCACTGAAATAAAATATAAAGACATATCTGATAGAAAATTGTGACTGTCTCTGGTTATTGTACACGCGCTTCTAATAATTGAAAACATTTTCCTTTCCCGGACTTACTAAACCCCTTATATAACATAATGTATAGTTACAGTAAATTATAAGTCAGTATTGTTTGAGGCAAACTCTTATTGCGTTTGTCGTGTATTGCGATTATTGATTTGTATTTAATGTTTTGATTAAGTGAAATATTTTGTTACCGTAGAAACGGATGAATTAATATTAAAAATAGCATAAAATGCAACGCATAATAAAACTGCTAAACTTTGATTACATAAAAGACTGAAAGTTTTCAAAAATGATGGAAAAAGTGATTTTAGCTGCCAGTGATGACGACGATCTTTATTCTGGATATAATGAATTTCATCCGGCTTTGGATACAAGGGTTCGTATTATTTGATTTGAAGGAATCAATAATTTAAATATTTTTAAAAATAAATCAGAATTTGCAAACAGACGAAGGTTTCCAACAGGCAGTGGTTAAGAGCAGTTATGGCAGAAGAGGTCTCAACACTGGCTATAAAACTTCAGGACCATCAAGAATGGGAACTGCAGGATATCGAAGGACTTCGAATATATCTTCAGCGAATAGGAGAACTTCTAACGTTCAATCGCAACCGACATCAACGGCCAGACCAATGACTGCCGTCAGAGCAGTCGGGTATACATCACAAGGAAATCGTGGGTCAGCGATGTTCGACCCTTTAAATCAGGCAAAATCTACCATTTCTTCGCTTCAGACTAAAGATGAGGCAACACCTGAAGCAAAGATCAAACAATTAGAAAAGAAAATCAATGATTTATTAGAAGAAAGCTGTTCAGCAGCTTTCAGGAAAGAATTTAATTTAGCGCTTGAAAAAGCTAAAGAAGCTGTTTCTAAAGAAAGATCATTGACCAGAATGAAAGATCATTCAGGTCTCGTCGAAACAATAGCTCCTAATACTGACCTCACTTTCTCAGTGCTCTTCAATCTTGGGATACAATACACTAATTCTGAAATGTATTCCGAAGCTATTAATACGTATCAATCGATCATCAAAAACCGGGCATTTACTAATACAGGTTATATATGCATAAAAATATAACTTTTTTGTTATTTATTCAAATAAAATCAAATGTAATTCAAAGGAACTTCAATTTATAGGTCGATTGAAATTGAATATTGGAAGCATTCATTACAGACAAGGAAATTATCCCAAAGCAATAAAATTCTTTCGAATGGCTTTGGATCAAATTCCTAATGTTCAAAAAGAACTTCGGTAACGGTTTCTTTGTATTCATAGAATTTAGTTTATTAGATAAATAAATACAGTATTCCCCCGATTTTAGCAACTCATTTGTCAATAGAAAAGTTTTTGCTAAGACTAATGACGGCTATGGGTTAAAAATTTGTGTTATACTAATGATAATTTTGTTACGTTGACAAACACCTTATTATAATTATAATTGATTTTCAAAAATTGTAAAATATTATTTTTGAAATAATCTTGACTTAAATTATCTCAGAAATGAAAGAATTGCTAAAATAATGCTCATTATGCTTAAAATTGATTGCTATAGTGCGAACACTATAACATTATACAGTATAACTACTGATAAGCTATTTCGGTCATTTCAAAATTAGAAAATCGGAGTTCATATTCGGTTAAATTCGGTCATATAGTATTTGCGCATGCGCCGGTTCTGTAAATCTTCAAAGTGGAATTACATACGGACAAACTGATTCACAATTTTAAGAAATAAGCATTCATTTCACTCATTTTTCAACTAATAAATAATTATAAAATAGAAAACAATTGTTATGAATAGTATTACTTGACATTTATATTAAAATATGAAATATATAAACAAATATACGACACATAATAATGATCTTTTCGATCAAATTCGGTAAACTATACTATAAGACCGATAGAATTTTTTTGATTTCGGCGGTTATATTCGGTAAAATTGGGTTACTGACCAAAATAGTTTATCAGTAAGTATAACCCATAGGAACTGCCAGTGTTTTAAAATCAGTGCTTAATGGAATTTTACTATAATCCCAGTAAAATCGGGTCAAACTGCATATCATTAATGCCTTTATTGATTATTTCACTGAACATTTAGTAGTGAAAACTTTATATTGAATCAGTTTTTATGAGCAAATAATTATATCTTTTGTATATAATGTGTTTGAACTGACATATGTTTAGATTGAGAGCCGATTCTTTATTTTTGTTGCGATCCTTTTGATGCTTACATATAATTTGATATTTTAAATTAAATGTTCAAATTTCAGGTTGAAAATAATGCATAACATAGGACTGGCTTTTGTTAAACTAAATCAATACGCAGATGCAATTACTTCTTTCGAGTATATAATGTCTGAAAAGATTGATAGCATAACAGCATTGCATTTAATAGTATGCAATTATGCGTTGGGTGATAAGGAAAAGATGAAACAATGTTTTATCAAACTTTTGGAAGTTAACAGTGAAGACCTGTTTGAAGATAAATATGCATTAAATGGTGAATACGATGACGACCCTATCCATAATTTACTATTGGAAGCCATCAAAAACGATCAGCTGAGAAAATTTGAAAAAGAAAAGCGACAAGACTCGGAATGGTGTATATTAACGGGCGCTAAACTTATATCACCAGTGATTGGCGATACATTCAGTCAGGGGTATGAGTGGTGTGTGGAACAAATTAGAAATTCAAGTTATTCTGATTTAGCAAATGATCTTGAAATCAATAAAGCAGTTAAACATCTGAGAAAAAGAGAGTTTAACGAAGCAATCGTTACATTGAAATCATTTGAAAGAAAGGACAATAAGGCCGCCAGTACTGCAGCCACTAATCTATCATTTCTCTATTTGCTTCAAAATGATTTATCGCTCGCTGAAAAATATGCGGACGACGCCATCAATGCTAATCGTTATAATGCCGGCGCTTTAGTTAATAAAGGAAACTGTTATTTCAAACAGAATGACTTTGAGAGAGCTAAAGAATATTATAAAGAAGCGGTTTCTAACGAGTCCGGATGTTTGGAGGCTATCTATAATTTAGGTTTGGCTTATAAAAAGATTGGTCAATATGAAGAGGCACTCGATTTTCTCTTTAAACTTCATATTTTAACCAAAAACCATCCGCATATTCTCTATCAAATCGCTAACATGTAAATGTCATTAATTTATATTTGAGAGGTTACAGGTTTGAAAGCATTGAGTCTTACGATTACTTTTATTATGACAGATATGAATTGATTGGCAATAAAGACCAAGCAATAGATTTCTATCAACAACTCTTGAACTTTGTTCCGTCAGACCCTTCACTTCTTGCGAAATTGAGTGATATGGCGGATGCAGAAAATGATAAACAACAAGCATTCAGTTATCTGACAGACGTAAGAAGTTTATCATTTAATAATTTAATAAATTATAAAATACATTTTTCACATTTTAAGTACCAAATAAAGTATTTGAAAAAACTTATAAACATATTAAGAATTTTTGAAAACTTACTTTAGGGCTTATACATACTGTACTATACTGGTAAGAAAGAGAGATTACAAGAAAGAGCATATACAGGAATATACAGGAATACATTAATATAAAGTACAAATATCCGACATATATAGGTTTCTTTATATTTAGATTAATGATACCATTTGTTTTGAGAGAGTCATGCATTTAAGTTATTAAATTTTCAAACTTTTATCTTTAACTTAATTAATTCACTTTAAGAGTTATACTCAAAAAAATCAATTCAAGAGTGACTTGAATTTGCAAATAGTTTACAAAATTTAATAAAAATATCATGACATTAGATAAAAGGATCAGATTATTATCTTATGAATGAACCCTCTGCTAAGTTGGATGAAATACAAATAAAAATGAAGACATGTTCACATTTCTTAATTCTAGAACCAGAATGTATTATACCTGTGCTGTATTATTAATCATTGTAATCGAGTCCTCTTTACCATATAAATACTTTATGACAAATTTTAATCTGATAAATATTTTACACACTCTCAGGTCAAGAGATTAAAGTAAGTTTTCAAGAAAAGCTTCATATTATATAATAATATATACAGTATTATATCATATCAATACACGTTTCAATTATAAATATACTGCAAACTAAGTTTACTTAATATAACCATAACTTAAGTTCCATAAGATCTAAAAATAACACATAATAATAATTTTTCAGAGTTATCGTTATTTTCCATCTCATATCCCAACAATTGAACGTTTAGCGGCTTATTATATTGAAAATAAAGTTTATGAGAAAGCAGTCAAATATTTAGAGCGCGCGTCACAAGTCCAGTAAGTTTAACATAGATTTGATATAAAAACTTCTAAAATAAATAATTTAAATTTTTACTTTCAATCATACTTTAGACCAAATCAAATAAAGTGGTTATTAATGATTGCTGCGTGTCATAGACGTAGTGGTAATTACCAAAACGCATTCAATTGCTATAAATCAATACATAATAAGTTTCCCGAAAACATGGAATGTCTCAAGTTTTTGGTTCGAGTTTGTAGTGATTTAGGCCTCAAAGAGACCGTAGAATTCGCAGAAAAGTTGAAAAAATTGGAAAAAAGTAAAGAAATAAAAGAACAGAGAGGAACCAGTGGTCTTATGTCTAGAAGTACGAGCAGGGCTTCGACCAGAAGATCAGCTGCAAGTTCTCGTGAAGGGTCTGCAAGCAGTAGTAGCAGTGGTTATCTCACATCTGCCAGCCCTAGAAGTACTGCATCCAAAAAGAATGTATTAAAAGTTGATAATGATATCAATCGCAATATTGTCGATATGTCCGTATATGAAGATTTAGATGTCAATAATGAAAGACCGACCACTTCTTGGAAACGAAACAATAATAAAGATGACGACGATTTTGCTACCGATGAAATCGAAGACATTTTGCCTGAATAGAGCTTATCTGTTGTTTATTTTTTGATTTATTTGTTATTTATCTAAAGTTGAAATGTTTTCAAATAATCTATTTATGTATTCATTATAATAAAAGTTTTAATCAAAATGTTTGCAAATGTTCTTGAAATGTTTGAAATGAATTTATCAAATAAAAAATCTATTGCTTTATGACAAATGTTACCCAAATATTTTGTTTACGAATTCAACACAATTTAATTTGTTTATTCCAGAAATACTCTGAAGACTATATTTTGAATTAATGCTTAAAACGGTTTAATCAAAAAGAGTTTATTTGATAGAAAAAATAAAAATACAAAATGACCTGAACTTAGCAAACAATTAAACAATTATCTGAATTGTGGTAATTGAGATTTGATAAGTGTTTTCGCAACGTCAGTATTCCCCTGTTGTAGCTGTAGATAAATGGCTAACATAAAGATTTGTCCAGTGATAGA
Source organism: Nanhermannia elegantula (assembly GCA_034699485.1). NCBI lineage: Eukaryota > Metazoa > Arthropoda > Arachnida > Sarcoptiformes > Nanhermanniidae > Nanhermannia > Nanhermannia elegantula. The sequence continues at coordinate 11,549 of JAQGCH010002086.1, forward strand.
CTGGTCATTAGTACCGCCCACTTGTCTCAATGTGTCACTGGCTTTATCTAACTCTCCCCTAAGAGTGTAGGCCAGCGCTAAGTTGTATAACAGCACAGATTTGGCTGAATTTGGAAACCAATTAGGATTAGAAGAATCAGTTTCGGAAGTATTGTTTGATTCGTTAGAAATCATTTCAGGATTGAAGTGACCGATGGCTTCACTGATTTGGTCCAACCAGACCAACGCCTCTCCCGCGTAGAGATGGGCCAACACTTTCTGATAACCAGCGGGTGAGAGCTTGAGAGCGTCGTGTGCGTGACGTATGGCTAATGAATAGTCTAAAAGAGTGAGATTAACATAAGCCAAAGCTAAAAGAGTCGAGATTTTTAAACGATTCAGTTCTGTATCGATCGGAGGATTGGAAGGAAGAAAATTTCGTTCGTTCGGAGAATTAATTAAACTCAAAGCATTGTTAAGACACGAACGCGCAAAACATAGCGTTTCCGACTCATTGCCCACTGTTTTTGTGCAGCCGTTAAGTATTAGTTTTCGATGCGATCCTTCGCCTATTTGTTCGGATACGATCTCATGCTTTTTGCGAACCAAATCGTATTCTAATTTATTTACATTTTTATTTCTGTATTTTTCGAGACAACATTCGGCTAAACGTAACCAAATTTGAGGATTTTTACGATAAAGTGGCGCTAAATTGTATAATATGTCAAAAGCACTTTTGTGATTGCCAGTAAATAAATGAAAAATTGCAAAATTGTAAAGCATTTCAGGATTTGCGGACTTTAGAGTTTTAGTCATTAGGAAAACGGCTGTATTTTTCTTTCCTAATCCATAGTTAATAAGCGCTTCGTTATTAACAGACAACGGATTCTCAGAGTCAGCACAGGTTTGAAAGACTTTCATTGCTTTCCTATAATTGTTTCGCTGAAATTCGAGGTAAGACCTGAGCATAGGTTCGCCGCCAATTGATTTCAACTCTCTTTTGGCTGATTTTGTTGAACCCATTTGTAGATAACATTTGGCTTTCAATTGTTGCAAATTATTGGGTAATGAACTCGAGTCTGACTTCTCGCTAATGAACTGCAATAACGGCAACGCTTTCATCGGGTCTTTCCGTCTCTCTAAATAAAGAATAACCAAAAGAAGACACAATTTTATGGCCAACTTCTCGTCGATGAACCCAAAGAGCGATTCGTTGGTAAACAAAGTCATCCTCTGTTCGAGTAAATCAATGGCTTCATCGAATCGGTGCTCAAATTTGGCCAAAACTAGAGCTCTGTTGTAATCAATCAAAACGAGTTGATCTAAATCTAAGTCTTCAGATGTGATGAGACCTGAGAGAAGTGAAGATACATTGCCGTCGATTCCGAACTGAGTGATGAGTCGGTTGTGTTGAATGGCTTTATTGGTCCCCAACGTCTCCATTAATTGCAAAACTAACAAATAATTTTCCTTCTCGTATTCGTTTTGCGCCTGAATTGCAATTTCTCTGTCTTTGTTGTTCTCAATGTCTTTAATTAATTGCTGTGAAGACGAACACAACACTCCTGTCGTTGTACTGTTCGTCCGGTTATTATTATTTATATTATTATTTTCTGTCATTATATTTGTTTCCATTGAATTCAATTGTTGTTCATTTGTTGACATCATTTACGATATTATTATAATTATTGAAATCAATGTTTCACCACTTCTTCAACTCTAATAAAACACAATTTAATTAAAAATTCAATAATTTTCTTAAGAATTGATTTGACATTACATTCAAAATACATCAAATACGACATCATTTTGATTATTAATTTTATTTTCAAATTTATGATTAAACCAAATATTTAATTATTAAAACCTTTGACTAAATTTAATTAAATATATTGTTCTCAAATAAACTCAAAAATAGACTCAAATTATAATTTAATGTAATTAAATATTTAAAATATTTTGATTCAAATCTACAATTATTTGACTGTTTTTATGTATAAAACAAATCACATTCAACTCAAACGTCGCTCACATACTGTGTCGTATAGAGAGGGTTGGGGTC
>JAQGCH010002087.1:0-13588 GCA_034699485.1 Nanhermannia elegantula
AAACTAATAATTTAGGAAGGAAAATATATTTTCAATTAAAATTTTACATAAAGGAACAATACTACATATAAGGCGATCAAAAAATTGGATACTTTTTAAGAAAAAAATTCAGGCGACCGCCCCCACCCCACATGGGGGTTAAGGAACAATGCTAAGATTTTAAATAATCTGCTAGTTATGAGCTTTAAAAAGAGTCCATATTCGTTTGATTATTCACAAGGAAAAGTGTCCAAATTAATTATAAAATATGACATTTTATTCAAATCACCCTCCCCCCCCCCATGGGGATTAAGGGAAAATATTAAGTATTTAAAATAATCTACAAGTTATGTGCTTTAAAATGAGCCCTTATTCGTTTCATTATTCAACAGGGAAAGTACCCAAATTAATTTTTGAATATAACATTTTCTCCCATAGGGCCCATTATAAAAAAAATTTTCAAAGTTAAAAAATTCTGTTTTCCCGATGCATGGTGGACATAATTTTTAGGGGATCGAAGACAATTTGGCTAAGCTTTATTTTTACCATAATGAGAAAGTTCTTGAACATCCTGTAATTTTGAATGTTTTTAACGAATCTCCTTTTTGAATAATAAGGTATAACAAGTAAAAGTATACAGTCTATGACTGTTTACAAAAGCGCGATCCTTCCCATAGTAAAGCATTAGTATCGGTAGTTTTCCATCGGTAACTTGGCCACTGGTCACTGGACACAGACTTTTGTCGTCATTTTATCAGTTCTCAGGGACGCTGATTATGATTATGAAATCAACTTTTTGATAGCTCTTACCGTTTTCGAGATCTATTCGCCAACGGACAGACGGACAGACGGACAGACGGACAGACGGACAGACAGAACAAATCTATAAGCGCTCATTTTTGATCAAAGCTAAAAAGATAAACTTTTCAGTGAAAGGTTTTTACACAATTTAAAAAGTAATTAAAGAGACATTTTGAACGATTAGCATTAAAAATGTTAAATTTGAGTTCATTTTGAACTCAATTGTTTCTAATATCAGAAAAAACATTGTAAAAATTATTTTTACATTATCATAGCTATCAATACTCAAACTCAAAAGCGTGTGCTTCTGAGCTTTGGTTAATCACTTTGATCACTAGCCCAACAATCTATTGAGAAAATATCACCTTAAAAGCAATGAATTAATAAATGACTGAATTTTATTCAATATCTCAATCTTAAATCACTAGCCAATGATGAAACATCTCTTTAATTTGATAACATTTTTTCAGGGAATAAGAGATATCAGAGTATTTAATTTTTTATCGCGTATAATAAAAGATTAATTGAATCACTCTTATGAAAAGTATATTGTAAGTAAAGTATATAACGTTTTCAAAACGTTAAAGTTACGTACGTATTACATCATTATTATAGGTAAAGTGAACAGATTATCTGTTTCAATATAAATTTTATAATCTTGTTTATACTTTTGTACTGTATGGGTCATAATAATTTATTACTGGTGTGCATTGCAATCTTATTATGATATATTAACTTCTTTTCTATAAATTCATGTTATTTCAATCAATTGTAGTAATCAAATGACTAAGTTATTTCACCAAATTTTATTTTTCAAAATAAGTATTTTATTTAATTGATCGTCAAATTAAGTACTGATGTGCTGTGAATTCATTGAAAGCTCTAATTAATTGTTTCTTTGTTGAAAAAGTATTTTAGATTTAAATAATTGAAAGCATTTAACTTTAATTTTCAATAAAAATTTATCTAAAATTAATTCTTCGAAGTAAATGAAAAAATGTCCATAAATGAAGACAAAGCTGGTGGAAGAGATTCTTTATTATCTCGCATATCATTTTTCTGGATAATAAAATTTCTTCAAAAAGGAGCAAAAACTAAATTAAAGTTAAATGATTTTAATGATATTCAAGATTATATCAAAAGTGAAACTATTGGAAAAGAGTTTAACCCTAAAAGTTATAAATCTTCAGATTTAATCCATTCATTGTGGAGATTGATATGGATTCCCAGCTCTATCGCAGCATTACTCTCAATAACTTCAATTGTGACCAGTTTTTTGAGTCCTTATATTCTTGGAAAAATATTAGACTATTTAGCTCTTGATAATAAGGAGCCATACTTTTATCTTGGAATTATATATCCTGTACTTTATTGTTTTACAATAACTTTGAATCAAATAATTGAAGATAATAGTTATCATTTTACTCAAATATCTTCTAAAAGAATTAAGTCAGCCTTAAGTCTAATTATTTACAAGAAATTCTTTAGATTAAGTTCAGAATCGAGAAAAAAATACAAAGGAAAGTTGAATCGCATATTATCACAAGACACGTGGCGATTGTCATATTTTGCAATGAGATCATTAGATCTATTTACGGACCCAATTAGGATAATAACTGGTATTTATTAAAATAATACACTTTTTTAATGTAATAATTTGATACAATATAAGAGATTCTAGAGTTTAGCAGCGTATAAATACTGTAAATTTACTGTTTCCATTTCGGTTATATTTCGAAAAAATTAAAAAAAATTAAAAAAATTAATTGATTTAGCTTTCCATAAAACTTGAAAAAGAGGGACTAAAATTATTTGAGGGAGTTTACACCCGTTATTCATCTCCACACTGCATAGAAATTTTCTGATCAATTTTGGTAAATTATCAAATCTGACCGAAAGAGTTTTTTTTATTTCGGCGGTCACATCTCGGTTACAAACAGTAATCAAACAAAGTAAGCTTAACTTTTATGATATAAAGCCGTATATATCCTGTATAAGAATTCTTTTCAAATTTTAGCGAAAACAGTACTTGCAATGCATTTTTATAACGTTTACATTGATTTTTTAAAGTTTAAAAACAACTTAATAGGAAACTAATTATTGCAAAAATTGTTATTACATTTTTGCGTAATCACACACACACACACACACACATTATTTTTTTAATAATATAGATTATTGTTTTTTATGAATATGAGGTCAATATTTTTTGGTTATACCTGTAATTGACTTTTTCTCAGATGTTACTGAACTTATATTTTAAATCTTAATTAAGGTATTTATATCTTATGGCAACACATCGGTATTGTTTCGATAACTGCAGTAATTGTGTCACTCTTTGTCGGATATTTAACTCATTTGATACAAAAGAAAATTCAAGAAATTTATAAAAATATGTGGGATATCAGCTCAACTGGAATAATAAGGGAAGTATTGGAAAGTATTAAAGTTGTAAAATTGTTTGCGTGGGAAAAAACATTTATTAATAAAATTAATGAAATAAAATCCAAAGAACTTAAAGAATCAAAAAGACTCCTTTACTGGAACTCAGGTATGAGTTTGTTTACTTAACAAATACAGTCTGATCCTGTTATTGGCAACTCTTCGGTATTATAGGTATCATAGGACTGGTCGAAACATTGAAATTTAGTTTCTAACAAGCGGGGTTGCTAGCTTCAGAGTTGCAAAAAACTAGGACAGACTGTTTATATAAAATTTTTTATTTTAACAATAAATGAGTTGTAATTTATCTGATACAATGTAAACCCTTTATATTGAAAGGCCTTTAATTATAGCGGAGTTTCATTATAAACAAACAAAAGTTTTAATATAAAGAAAAGAAATAATATTTTTATTATCCTCACTCTTCCCTATAACAAGTTTCACTATAAAGTGGTTGCACAGCATTAAAATCCATGCATATGTGATAATCTGATAAAAATGTGTATTAATAGGAACGAGACTGCTTTGGACAATGTCTTCATTGCTATCAACGGCTTCATGTCTGGCTATTTATATAATGAGAGAAGACTCTAAAAATTTTGACTCAAAGACAATATTCATATCGATTTCATTAATTAATAAAATAAGATATTCTTTGATTGGTATTCCAGGACTAATAGATAATGCTATGACAGCTAGAATTTCATTTAAAAGATTAGTCAAGTATTTGAATTCCGATGAAATTATTTCACACAATATTGATATAAATCCAAATTCAAAAACCAGTATTTTGTTCGATAACATTTCATTTTCTTGGGATAAAGATTCAAAGCCTGTACTCAAAGAAATATACGCTGAGATGCCATCAAAATCCTTGATCGCAATAATAGGTGAAGTCGGGTGTGGAAAATCTTCATTACTTTCTGCAATTACGGGAGAATTATTCAAACATGAGGGTGATATAGAAGTGAACGGTTCTCTTTCATATCTACCACAAATGGCTTGGATTCAAAACGAGACCATCAAGAATAACATTTTGTTCAAATCTAATTATAATGAGAAGTGGTATAAAAAAGTGATCAATTGTTGTGCATTGAATTCAGATCTTCGAGACTTTCCTGCTGGAGATGAGACAGAAATAGGTGAAAATGGGGTTAATTTAAGTGGTGGTCAGAAACAGAGAATTGCGTTATCGCGTGCCGTTTACCACAATTCTGATATTTATCTTCTCGACGATCCATTGAGTTCAGTGGACGCACAAACAGGAAGACATATATTCAATGAAGTGATTGGTCCCAAAGGATTACTCGCTAATAAAACTAGAGTTTGGGTCACAAATAATTATTCTTTTTTAAGTTATTGCGATTCTATACTTCTCTTAAAAAATGGCCGAATTGATAGTTTTGGTACTTTTGATGAAATAAAAAATAAAATTGACTGCGAAGTGAACCCTAAGATGGATATAAATATGACTTCAAACAAAAGTGCATCGATTGGAGAGAAAACTAAACAAAAAACTGGTGCTCTTATTGAAGATGAAGATATGAAAGAAATAAATTTTGAAGATTTAAAATATTTTCTCAAAAGAACTGGTATTAAAATATTTATTTTATTGACAATAATCCACTTCTCTTCGAGTTTTTGTAATTTTTCATCACAATATTGGGTAAATGAGTGGACCACTGGATTTAATAAATATTCGCCACTTTTTGGATTAGCCGTATATATAAGTCTACATATTTTTGAAGGATTTTTGGTGATTGTCTCAAATATAATCACTTATTATGCGACAAATAAACTCAATTATCGAAATTTTCAAGAGTTATTGACAAACACTATATACTTATACCTTAACTTCTTTGATGTGACGCCAACCGAAAGAATTATTACACGATTTACTGATGATCTGAGTGCTATAGACTCATCAATTCCTAATGATATAATTCATTTCATGGAACGTATCATTTGGCTGTTCAGTATGTTTTTGGTTATAATTCCATTGTTTGGTTACAATTCAATTGTATTCATTTTTGTTATGCTTTGTGCTTATAAATTACATGTAAGTTATTTACTAGTTTTCTATTATATCTATAGAGTACAGTCAATCACATTTATAATTGGTCGGCTCCACCACACTATTTATATGAACAGTATTTAATTGATTTACTCTTAAAAAGCAATCACTATAACTGGAGATTTACTATAAACAGGAATGACTGTATTTGTAAATTAAATTTGTTGTCAGAATTGAAAGCCTGTTGAGAACCATTGACTGCAATAGACTATAAATAATAGAAATTGTTTTCATTTGAATGCTTTTATATCCATATCTGTTTAACTGTATGCAGTGCAATAACCCACAAATTATTGGGTGGGGTCAAACATAGTAAAATGAAACATATGACAATTTTATAAAATTGCTACAGGTCTACACTTAAGACATTCGAAATGCTTGGTGGGCCCTCTGACCCCTTAGGGGGTATGGTATTGACTGTATATAAATAGTGATTTTAAAATTAAGTTCTATAAAGCTAAACATAAATGTGTAAAACAATTTGAGAAAATGTTGATGCTTATTTTTAATCGTTATATTCTACTATTTTTCATAGAAATTTTATTCGAAAACATCTCGACAGTTGCAATTACTGCAAAGACACAGCTATCCACTTATTTATAAGCATATCAATGAAACCGTGAAAGGAATCACATTAATTCGGTCCTCTGGTTCACAAAATGCTTTCATTGATGAGTATTGTAAGAGAATTGACACCAATAATAATATTGATTATCATCGAATAATTTCTACAAGATGGCTCGATATTTGTACAACAATTATTAATGCAATTATAATATTATTTGCCTCTATCATAATAACGATGAGTAGTGATCAAATAAGTGCGGGAATGGCAGGTCTTATGCTCATTAACTGCATGAGTATTGTTGACAAACTGTCGTTCACAATAAGATCTTATGAAAGAATTGCAGAAGACTTTGTCTCAGTTAAAAAGGTTAAAGAATATGGTGAATTGGATACTGAGCTCAACTCAGAGCTTGAATCAGATTCCTTATTAAATAATGAGTGGCCGAGTACTGGTTCTATTGAGTTCTGTGATTATAGTGCGTGGTATAGGAAAGGATTGAGTCCTGCGCTGTCCGGCATTCAAATTAATATTAATGGCGGAGAAAAATTAGGAATTGTTGGCAGAACTGGTGCTGGTAAAAGAGTTTTCATATTAATTGGTTTTAATTTCTGCCTAATTCATTTAATAACTTTATTGCTCCTTAATTTCCAAATTTCTAAACTTAAGAATTTAATCAAAATTTGTTAATGATTTCAGGAAAGTCGTCGTTAGTACTCTCGATATTTCGTACATTCAAACAAATTTCCGGTCGAATAATCATTGATGGCATTGATATATCAAAGATAAGTCTGCATGAGTTGAGGTCCAGATTAACAATTATAACACAAGACCCGGTTTTATTCACTGGGTCTCTGAGATTCAATTTGGATCCATTTAATAAACACAGTGACCAACAGTTGATTAAATGCATGAGTGAGGTTCATATGTCAACATATTTTAATGAACTCACTGATGGACTGAACCATGAAATCAAAGGAAATGGTGACTATATGAGCACTGGTCAGAAACAGCTTATATGCTTAGCTCGAGCTTTACTCAAAAATACAAAAATAGTAATTCTGGATGAGGCGACTGCTAGTATTGATAATGAAACTGATAATTATATACAAACAATAATAAGAGAAAATTTTTCAAACTCTACTGTTATCACAATTGCTCATCGATTGAATACTGTTTTAAACTGTGATAGAATTATAGTTTTATCTCAGGGTTGTGTTGTTGAAAGCGGTAAACCTAATGATTTGTTAAATGATAAAAATTCATATTTTTATCAATTGAAGAACAGTAATGAATATTAAATTAATTTCTCTGTAGAATAAAACAAAGAATACAGAATAAATATTCTATAAACGAAGTAATTATATAACTTTTAACCCTTAACCACAAAGACAATTCATAAAATTAATAAACAAAGAGGGATTACAGGAAAAAATCGCAATTGAACCATAATATTCAAATTAAAACACACCTAAAAATCATAATTTTATCTTTATTTAACGCTTATATCACTAAAATTTCACTATAGTTAAGGTGCACTGTAAAGCGCTGTAACGCACTGTAAGCTCAGTAGTAATAAAGATATTGTATGAGACGAAGTGTTAACATTAATAGAAATTCGGAAAACTCTAGTTTGCATTATAGTTAAATGAACTGATATATTAAAACGGCTTCTATTCTAACTATAGTGACTTTTTGGACGCCTTATAATTAAATTGTTTAAATATTATTATCACAATAGATAAAGGAAATGCACTGTCTTATCAGTAACATTAGAAAAATAAATTATACTTTTATCGATTTTAAAATGTTTATCAATGTTTATTTATTCCAAAACTATACCAAAGTTTAAGCATATGATGTATTTACGTAAATAGCGGATCATTAGAAGGTAAGTTCCGTGAGGCCTGCATTAGGTAACAACTTATGTTCATCAAGTGATCCATTTTACTATTATTTCTTACTTCAGTTTAAAATAAAACTTCAAAGATTTATAATCAACAGAAAACTATATATATTCCTAAAAATTATCTCACTTTAAAATCTATTTTAGAATGAATTGAAAATTTATTAAATACGACACAATTTTAACAAAAATTTCTACTAAAAAACGTTGACATTTAATTGCATTGAAATTGTTTTTCAGTCAAATCAAAAATATTAGAATTATTATGATTTGCACATTGAATATCATAAACATTAGTGCTTTGAGGTTTAGTTAAAACCCATTTCATATGACAATCGCAATGAAATTTATTTCCTAATAAGTAAAATTTGTTTCCGCTAACGGCTAAAGGCTTGAAAACTGCTTCATTGAAATCAGTGAATGAGTTATTTTGTAGATGAAAAGTCGCATAAGTATTATGCGGCAAAACAATTGTATGATTCGTAAAACTTTTAGACGTAAGCTTATTGTTATTCAGGTAAACATTCAGATGATGGACAAGAGTTGGAGCGGCAGTAAAGTTGAGCCCATAGTCATCAATATGGTGTAAGATATTGTTGTCGAGAGCAAGTGTTGATAAGTGAGGATTACCTATGAATGCATTTTTACCTATTTTCTGGTTATATGCGTTGTGACTCAAAAATATGCTCTCAATTTTGCTATGATGTGGATCAGCAGCAAAAGCATTCGCTGGTATTTCTTTAATAAAGTTATTTTCAAAATATATTGTATGACTTGGGGTCAGGTTTTTGGCCAAATGAAAGATATCATTAGATGACAGTTGAGGGTTGTTTTGCACCTGCAGACTGGTTAAGTTGCCTTTTTTGAATGCGTCCGGATCTATATGAACCAAATCGTGATTATCTATTAATCAAAAAAATATTTTTAAAAATAATTTTATCATTTTATCATTTTTGCGCCAATTTATACTTTCAATAATAATTCGCTCAAATTTTGCCTCAAAGACAGCATGTTTTGGAATTGATGTAAGTTTGGTGTCGTGTATGTATAGTAAGTGAAACAATTGGTGCTCTGTTTTGATCTTAGATCCAACTTGTTTGAGATGACTGTCATCGATGTCTTTACCGGTGCAATAAATTTGTGCTGTTTCGTGATAGCACTGACACGGACTGATGTCTTCAGCTGCAGGACATGTCACGTTCTGCACATCACAGTAAGCCGTTGATAAAAGGCTGAGCAATATTAAAATCCCTGAAACGAAATTATTGATCTCAATAAAGTGTTGACAGAAAAATTTTAAACTATTAATACTTACGCTTCATTTTATTCAAATATACTATATTTTAATGTTAAGCTAGTGTTAAACAGTTATCAACAGTTAAAAAAGAAAATTAATTTTCCAAGTATTTAATCAAAATTGAATTATTTAGTTCCTGAATGTCAGTAACATTTTATGAGAAATTACAAATATGTTAAGATACTTACATATAGGTAATGAAAATAATTTAGATTATTGTTATCTATAAATCATTTTAAGAGCGAATTTAGTAACGAGTTTAGTAAAAACAATATTTAGGTCTTATTTTATGTACAATTTTCTAAATATGGTCTCAACAGCTCAATAACAGACTCAAAACCAAGCGATGGATTAATCATTTGAAGAGCTAATGCAATACCGTATTCATATCCAACGGTATACTTTCTTCGACTGCATTCTTGTGCAAAACAGGTCTGAATTCACTGTCGATATACACAAAAATTAAGACAATTTTTATTTAAAACAAATGCACTTTAATAAAGATTTTAGGTTACATTTTATGATTATACACAACTTTTTGAAAAACAATTTTAAGTTAAACTAAACCTTAATTTCAAAGGTTTTATAAATATATCGATAATAATAATATGTTTTTCAGTGTCTTTAAGAATAGAATCATTTCTAATATATATTTAATTTTTATTAAATGAAAGTTTTAATTATTTTACTTTAAATGCATTTCATATGAAAAGTAATACTTTTATTATTATTTAAGCAGAAATTTAATCTCTAATTAATAAATTGTTTGGCATTTGAGTGAAAGCTTTCAGATTAATGGCAGTAAACGTGTTATTTTTATGAAAACCTTCAGAACCAATATCTTTAAAGCAGTGCTTGAATAGAATCTTAGGTTTATTTAAAGCAAGTTTTATGAGTTCATCAATAGTTTTATGCGTTATATTCACTCTTGAGTTGAAATAAATTGATTTAATTTCATGACAATTATTAATGACATGACAAACACCTGAGTCTGTGATATTATGATACACTTCATTGCTCTGAACCATCAGATTATAGTCAAACCTTATAAACAGAATTCTCTGTAATTTATTCAATTTTGACAATGAATGCAATGCTTTGTCTGTTATTTGGCTTTCAGTTAAAATATGTAAACGTTTAAGTTGTGGTAAATATATGTCAATGTCATCAAAGAAGTTATCAGTTATTTTAATACATCTTAAGTCCAAAAGAATTAAGTTTTTGCAATCCTTTAGTGATTTACTCAACACTTCTTTAGTATTTTCTAACCTTTCAGTAGAACTTAGAGTCAATTGTTTTAATTGTTTATAAGAAGACATTGTATTAAAGATATCGCAAAAAAGCGTTGCATTTGATGCCAAATAAATGGAGAATTGCTTTAATTGTTTGAATTGTTCGCCAATTTTTCTTAAATTTGTTATTAAGTTATGATTTTCTTCCTTCAAATACAAATCAAGTCTCAAATACTCTAAACTTTTTAAACCGAGAATTTGTTTCATTAAAACATTGACTGAACTGTCGATGAATTCATCGAAACTAAAGTCAAAACTTTTTAAATTACTTTTATGTCTATTAATAAATGTTTTAAATATTTCAAAGTTTTCTGACTTGTATTCAACACAAACACTCTTGAGTTTGGGCACAAATAACTCATTTTTGTCGACAAATAGAGACAAATCCGTAATTCCTTTGACTTCAACCAAATTCGGACAAAATCTTAAAAGAGTTTTATATTTTTGATCATAAGTGTCGTCTTTGAAGTGAATAACTGTTAACTTTTGTCCACATTTTTCTCCGAATTGTCTCAAACTTTCTTCACTTACTTTATGAAAACAGAACTCAATTTGTGTCAAACGATTGCAATATTTAGTAATCAATTGTAAAACAGATTCACTGTTAGACTCATTCAACTCATTGTTATTGATATTTATTTTATTAATTTTGCACTTTTTTAACACACTTTCAAATGCTTTAGTATTTAATTGAATGCGCGAATCGTTTTCATACTTATTAATCAATTGACTTAATTCACGAATAATTAAAACCTTTTGTTTATTAAAAATTAATTTTTTCCACTGCTTTGAAACACATTCAAAACGTATTTTGTCTTTAAATGACATAAAACTCAATAATTCTTCGCACAAATCATCACAAAATCTATCACTAAATGAATCTCTTCTGTATGAATAATCACTGTTATTATTAATACTTTTATTAATAAGTAATTTAAATTTTTTTGTGGATAAACTGTTTTCCATACTTATAAATAAAAACAAATTAATTAATAATAAGGTAAACAAACATTTAAATAGTCATTAACTGAATGCATAAGAAATAAACAAACTTTGAAGTGAGACTCAAGTGAGGGATCGTTTCTATATAACATTCAAACGTTTACACATCAATAGTAACTTATTGTTGGAGAAAATGCTAAACGAGTGGTCCCATTGCTTCGCAACTTTTTAAAAGTATATCCTCTTTTATATATATATTACATGACATATATTAAAATTATTCAAAGTTTTCTTTTATTGTTGAATTATTTTATTACAATATAATCTAATATTGAATAAGTTATTTGATTCAAAGGCATAGCAAATCAGTTTCTTTTAAGTGAAAAACATCAGAATTATTATGATTAACACACTCAACATTAAAAATGTTATTACTTTGAGGTTCGCTTAATATCCATCTCATTCTACAATCACAATAGAATTTATTTCCTCTGAAAACAAACTTATTTCCAACCGCTGCTAAAGGCCTGAAAACATCTTCATTTAAGTCATTAAAGGCATTGTTCTCAAAATGAAAAGTTGCATATGTATTATGAGGAATAACAATAGTTTTATTAGTGAAGCTGTAAGAGTTTAACTTATTATCATTGAGATAAACAGTGAGATGATGTCCAGTAAGTGTGGAATCAGTAAAATTAAGACCATAATCGTCAATAGTATGTATGTTATTGTTATCGAGTCCTAACTGTGTTAAGTGAGGATTACCTATGAATGCATTTTTGCCTATTCTCTCATTATAAGTGTTATTCGTTAGATATATGTGAGTCACTGTACTCTTATGCGGATCAAAAGCAAAAGCGTTTTCAGGAATTTCTTTAATAAAGTTATTATTAATTTCTATTGTTTCGGTGGGCGTCAGGTTTTTGGTCAAATTGAAGACATCAGTTGAAAGCTGAGGATTGTTTACGATGATAATTGCGGTTAAATTACCGCTTAAGAAAGCTTCCGGATCTATATGAGTCAAGTCATGATTGTCTGATTAAAAAATTGAGAGAATATTCTTTAAACCTTTGAAACTATAAAATCTTTTGTATTATTTTATACCCTCGATGAATATCCGCTCAAACTTAGTATCATTGAAAATATGTTTAGGAATTGTTTTTAGTTTAGTGTTTCGTATGAGCAAAAGATGGAATAATCCGTGATCTGTTTTCACATGAGGTCCAATTTTTGTAATATGGCTTTCATCCACATCAGGTCCTACGCAATAGAATTGAGCCGTCTCTGGATAGCATTCACATGGCTTGATATCCGCTTCATTAGGACATGTGATGTTATGTACAGCACAATAAGCAACAGATATTAACACACTAAACACTATTAATATTTCTGCAGCGAATTTAACAAAATTAATATTTCAAATAGTTTTTTTATTTATTTGTTGAATACTTACTCTCCATTTCTGTCTTATATTACTATTACTTTAAAATATTTGGTTTAAATGTTTTTTAGAGTTTTTTTTATATCTAAGCACTTAAGAGGATTTGAGTTATCGTTATCTCAGTAAATAATTTGAAAATTGATCAGTTATTATGAGAATTATAAAAAAATGTTAAGATAACACAGGACGTTATCATATTGAAGAAATGTCACTTTATAGCAGTTTAATAGTTAAATCTCAATATATTAAATACCAGTACAAGGGTCAAGTTCCTAGCGATTAGCTCTATCATATTGTATTTCTAAAATATTTTTTATGTGTTGGTTCAAATTAATTGTGGGAGAAGGAGCACATGTTCCATTGCAGGTTTATTAAAAATTAAGTGTAAATAATGTGTCAAAATGAAGTCAAACTTTGTGCGATGGAAAGAGTGAGACCAACTCACTCTCTGCCATTTCACTCAGCCAAGTGCTGAATTTGATAGGTTGCAACCTTAATCAGTTGGATCATTATACAATAGCTACAAATACTTTTATTTCATAATTATTTTTTATATATCATATGTTAACATTCAAAAACTTTTTTTGTTAGGTTTTTATTCAATTTATTCGCGTTTATAATAAAATTAAAATATTTAATAGTTTTATTTATTGAATATTTTTAAGAATCAGATACTGTATTTCATAATTTAGTTTGAATTACAGGTATGTTTATGTGTTCACTCAATAAACTAGATTTTTAAATTGACATTTTTATTGATCCTGAAATACAGTGAAACCTTCATAAGTGTGCAGTGGTTTGGGACCAGAATTTAGGCTTAAGTTACAGAGTTTTAACTTATAGAATATG
>JAQGCH010002088.1:0-13580 GCA_034699485.1 Nanhermannia elegantula
GACATAGCTTCGAGGCCCGAAGGTCCGAGCTTTCATCCATTGTAAGCTAGCAGTACACTAAACCGAATTTATAAATGTGTTTGCAAAATAAATATGGGTTTGCATTGAAATTATTGTTAAAATAAAAATTATTATAAACATTGTTGTTTTGAAATAATAAAATCAGAAATTTTCATAAAAGATAAATGGGAAAAGATTGTTATAAGGGTATTAAAACAGGGATTCGGTGGTTTGAAATGCAGCCCAATAGAGAGTTGAAACTATTGATTTAAACTAAGTTACTCTCGAATTAATCTCTGAGGTTTAGTCAGTATTAGACATGACTTTGATAACTGAAAAATATTTTTGGAATCAACGATTACGGGCTAATATTTTCCTTTTAGGACGAATTCCCGGCACAATTCAATTTAAAAAGCTTAATAATTGAGTTGAAGTGCTTTTAATAAGTTTACTTTTTAAGCGGTTTTGCTAATTAATTGGTGCTTTTATGGGATGGAATGTGTATTTTTTGATTTTGTGAGAGTGAAATACACAAATCGAAAATTCATTTCAATAAAAATTAATCGATGATCACAGACAATCGAATTCATAACAAAAAAGTTATGAAACTCTCAAATATACACTCAATGGCATTCATTATGAATTAATGTGAAAGTGAACAAAAAAATCGCTTAAATGGCAATTTAGGGTAATCTGTTATAATTCTAGCCTAAAACTATTTCTTAATTGTTTAAATATTTAAGCAGCTATTAATTTAGACATAAATATTATATCACACTAAAGCTTGATTGTTGACAACCAAACTCAATTTGTTGAGCCCTCAAATCTGTACTTACATACTATAAGTGTGTTCTATCCTTGAGTAGAGTTAAGCATAAATAACAATTTAAAATTCTACCCTATAAGCAGAGCATTTGGTCTCATGATCTTGTAAGTTAACAGTACACCTGTTTGCCGATGGCGTCACATCAATTTTATATTCTGTAAGCAAGTCCTGATTCATTGAAATCCAAAAACCCAACGCTTCGCTTTCATGCGTTGGAATTACAGTCGTCGGAAACTGTTTATCCCACGCTTTCTTGCCTTGAATTAGAGCCTCAAACACCTCTCTGTCGGGATCGATTCCACTGAATACATAATATCTGGCCCGTACTCTTTGAAAGTATTCAGAATTACAATAGTGTTGATCTGCATGATGTGGGACATAAGCTAAATCCACATACACGGGAGAGATCGAAGAATCGGTTCCATTCGACTTCTTTGTAGTTTTAAAAGTTGACGGTTTTGTTTTTGGCATTGAATTCAAAGGATTACTCGTCTTCTTAGAGGTTAATTTGTTTGATGACTTAATTTGTGAATCCAAAGGTTCAGGAGGTGTCGGAAGGTTTAATGGCTGACCCCAATTATCGGGTACAAAGTTTTTGAGTTTTTCATCACTACTTGAAGTGGTCGACTCAATTATGACGATTTCTTTTTCAGTAGTTTCCCCGCTTTGTTTACTCTCTTTGTCTGAAATCTTATTCACTGAACTCTCGACCACTTCTGTTGTTTTTTGATTAAGTTTATCACTCGATGAGATATTTGCTTCTGAGGTTAAATCTCTTTTGACATAATCCATCTTCAATTCCGATTCCGGTACTGAAGCTATCTTTTGATATTCAGTTCCATATTTTTCAGAACTTTCTTTTTCTAAATTGTCTCTTAATTTCTGTTCTGAAATTGTTTGCTCTGTATTTGATTTATCCAAAGCTTTATCATCTAATTTCTGGTAATCGGATAATTTGCTAATTTTTTCGAGATCAGTGTCTTCAGATATAGTACTAATAGTTCCAGTTTTTTCTTTGCGACGTAAACTTTCTGATCGACTGATTGATTTAGAATCATATGGAGATTGTGGCGCAGACTGTGACGGTGTTGTCCCGCCTGATACTGATACCAGCTCTGGATAATCTGCAACTAATGTACTGGAGTGTATTGGCTGTTGAATTATTTTATTTGACGACATTATACTACTATCCTCTTCATCAGAATCTTCATATAGAGGCTGTTCAAGCATTTGAGACGAGCGCCAGATATGAGTTGGCGGCAAACTATGTACACCTGTCGGATGCATGTCTACTATTTGAGGGGTTAAATTTATTGAACTTTTATCATATTTTTCTTCAATTTCACTTTTTTCATTTGGTTTTATTCCAATTGAGTTGTCAGAACATTTTATGACTGTTTCGCTATTTAATCCAGTTTTAGATACTTTATCAATATCTGAAAAGTCTGTAGAAGTTTCTACTTTTTCTGAGACAGGTTTTATATCAAATTTTTCATTTGCATTAAAGTCATTTTTTGAAAAACTTAAATCGCTATTCGCTTCACTTCTATCGTATGTTCTCAAATCGGATGAATCCTTGATCTCTTGCTTACTTTTATCAGTTTTTATATTAAATGCATCAGTAATTATAGTCTTGTCATCAGTTTTTTCTATAAATTGAGTTTCTATTTCTCTATCTTGAGTAATGGTGTTTTGTACACCTGTTTTGCTTGTTTCGGCTCTCATTTCAATTAACTCTAAATTTGATTTATCTTTTATTATCTCTTTTGCATTGGATTTGTTTGAATCTATTTTATAGTCATTTTGTTTCTCTTCAGTTTTCATTTCCTCTTTAGTAGAAAATGAAATGGATGTCAATTTTTGATTATCCAAATCTGATTTTGTGTCAGTATTTTGACTAAATTGAGTTTTGTTTAAAACATTTGTATCGGTTTCATATAGAAAGTCTTCTTGTTTAATGTCTTCTAAGTTACTGAATTGGTGGGTTTGTTTCAATGGTAATTCTGTTGACTTTATTGAGCTTTTTGACATATCGTCAAACTCTTCTTTAGTTTTATCATAAGTTAATAGATTTGAGTTATTATTTTCAGTCTGACTTATTTTGTATGAGTTGTGATCTAAAATTTCATCATATTGTTTTTCTGAGTCCACAACAATTTCGTGTACCTCTTTATTTTGATACTTTATCGCAGCATTTGCTTCACGTGATAAATAAGGCTCTTCTACATAATGACTTGTCATCGATACAGACATTTCAGGAAAATCTCTATCTTTTTCTTCATCGCTTTTGAACAAATCGTCATTTTTGTCCTTTGATTTCTCGGAATCATCTTTTGATAAACTCGTAATAAAATGGTCTATTTTTGTTTCACATCTTCCCTCGTTTTTGCTCATTGTGTTATCAATAACTAAATTGTCATATTCTTGAGATCCCTTCAAACCTATCGTTAGTAATGATTCTGTTTTCTCTAAATCAGTTATATTTGATATATTCTTCAATTCAGATCTTTCAATGTCCTGCTCTTGAGTGGATTTAGATGTTAAGCTATCTTTTGTTTGTTCATTTGAAGCAAGAATTTTCAATTTTTCATTCTCTGTCTCTATAATTTGTTTATCTTCTGAAAATAAATACTGTCCTGACTCTGAGGTGAAATTTTTGTTTTTTGTGTCATCAACTTCTGAGCCTTTGCCAACATCAGCTTTTGAATGCAACATACTTTCTGTAAATTGAGGCTTTGAACCCAGATTTTCATTTTGACCAACGCTTGAAAGAATTTCTTCTTCTGCTACTTTCAACAAATTTCTATTGAGAATTTCAGTTTCGATCAAACTTTTAGACGAAACTGTTGATAAGTTATCCAATTCTGATTCAAATAAAGTTTCCTTTTTTGCACTTTTATCTGATTCTGTGCTCTCCTTAAGAGCTTTCAAATCTTTACTTTCAAAAGAAGTTGAAGTAAATTCTCCAATATTCTGTTCTTTTTGATCATCTTTAACTGTTTGGGTGAAAGTAATCGACATATCAGAAGTCACCTTATTGTCAAATGGCTTTTCTATAGCAATTGGTTCATCACTTTCTATAATACTTTCATTTTTAAATTCTTCTTTACTTTTAATTAGAGTTTCAGTTTTTTCTAATTTTTCTGATGACAAATCTTTACTGATATCTTCCTTATTCTTCAATTTATTAATAGAATCCTTGATTTCTATTTTTTCTGATTCGGAGGATTTTGACAAAAAGTCTTCTCCCTCTTTCTTATGAGAAACGGAGCTAAATTCTTGCTGTATCTGATTATCTATCACAAGAGAATCAGATATTGACTGCTCATCAAATCCTAATTTATGTGAAGATTTAGATGAAATGTTTTCAATTAGTTGTTTATTAGCTTCAGATTTGTATTGAAAATCTTCAATAGATTTTAATGATGTTTGTTCACTAGTTTCAGAGTCACTTTCAGAGTCACTTTCAGAGTCTGAAGAAAGTGTCGAATGGAGAGGTAGTTCGATATTTTCTATTTGTGTTTTAGATCCAATGACCGAAAAATCAGTTTTAACTTCTTTTGATTCATTAATATTTTCATTTTTTATTAAATCATTTTCTGAAACATCTTTAGATTCTTTATCAGATCTCATAGAGTGAATCGATTCATAATATTGAGAAGAGGACTCTTTTTCTTTAATAGTTTCTTTTTCAGCTGCAGAGTACTTGTCATCAGTTTCAGTTCGAGAAATTCCAGAAAAATCTAATTTATTATTTATGCTCTGAATTTCATTTTTTGAAGAAATTTCATCAATAGATTCCCTTCTTTGAGATTGTGTTAAGTCTACTGTTTCAACATTTTGAGAATATTCTTCATGTAATACAACTTTATTTTTGGACTCGTTCTCTAATTCAGTTTCAAATGACAAACTAACACTTGTTTCACCAAATTTGGAGTCACTTTCAATTTGTTTTTTCGAAATATTTTGCTTTTCCAATAGATCTTTCTGTGCGCTATCGTCCGACTTTATTTTTTTAAAATCGTCATCAATTTCCTTTTGAAAGTCCATTTTTTGAGAATTTATTTTTGCTTCAGTGTCTTTTTCATATAAAATTGTAAGCTCTGAATCGCTCAAAACTTTTGTTTGGCTCTCATTATCAGGAATTACAACTGAGGAAAGTTGAGTTTCATTTTTTATATCTGAGATCATGACACTTGCTGGGATTTGATCTAATATTTTATTATCGTCTTTCCAAACATTGTTTTCAAAAGCATTTTCTTTCGATTCCTTATCGTAATCAGATTTGTGTTGAATGGTCTCAACGCTTTCATATTCACCTGATTTAATCAGTTTGTCTTTAGACTCTATTTTTAGATCATCTTCTTTCTTTACTTCTAATATTGAGGCTTTATGTGGCGGTACTTGTGTTTCACTATTTAAGTCCAATTTGTTAGCATTAAATTGTTGTATACCTTGTGGTTCACTTTCCGTTTTAAGAGTATTAAATTCTTGCAGATCTGCAACACTTTCAAGTGCTTGTTCTTTCACATGTTTAGATTGTGAGACTTCAAACTCAAAATTATCTTTTATCACACTTTTCTCAATTTTGTTTTCATGTACAAAATCATTTGCTTTCTCATTGCTTTGACTCATATCAAGATCAGAACATTTTAAGTTCTTATCTGAAGTTAAATTTTCATCTATTTCCTCTGATTTTTCTTTGTTATCTGAAATTTTAGTCCCAGATAATTGAGTTTTATTCTCTAATTCTAAATTTTCCAATTTTATTTCACCTAATTGTTGTTTACTTTCGTTTAAATCATTTCGAGACCATTCTGTTATATCAGATCCCATATTATCTGATTCTTTTTCTATATTATGAACAAAAGTTTCAATTGGTTTATCTGTTTTGACTTCAATATCACTTTCAATATTATAATTTGCTTCAAATTTCAATGAATTATCGTTATTTGACTCGAATGCCAAAGAATCTGTTTTTGACAAATCTTTTATCATTTCAGAAGATTGTATTTTAGATTCTGTTTCTATAAAAGACTCCATAGCAGAAGATTCGGGTTTGTCCTCCTCAGCAGTTTTTGAAAACTCGACAGCAGACTTAGTTTCAAGAGTTGTGGAACTAATATCTGTTTTAATATCTTCATCTAATTTCAAGGTTTTTTCAGATAAGCCTAAAGTTTGAGATTCATATAATAATTGATTATTGTTTAAGGAAATATTTGAATTCTCAAAATCATCTGTTTTTATTTGTTTGGAATCGATTCCAGTCTCAGTAATTCCAATGATCGAGTCATTCGATGAAACATAAGAATCCGTAACAATTGACTCATTTAAATGATCTAAATTTTCATCCCTTTCTTCAAATTTTTCTGACACTTTCAGAATTGTATTATCGGATAATTGTGATGAGTCTTCACTCTTTGATTCTCTTTCTACGTTTTTTGGAGATACATATTGTTCGGAATCATTTGAAGTTATTTTTTTGGTCTCAATATCAGTCTTCAATTCTTTTTGACGATCTGTTGACGTGATTTCTGTTGCAGAGATTTCACTAACACTTGATTTATCTTTATCTATAAGTAGTGTCTTGTCCTGTAAACTATCAGATTGAGAATCAGGAAAAGACACGTTAGACATTGGGGAGAGAGTTGATGATGAAGCGACTTGGCTTTTGTCAGCCAAATCTTCTGTTGGCAATTCTTTAACAATATCATGGCTTTCGTTTTCAATCACTTCATTCAAATTTCCGCTATCTTTAGATAATGTCTTTTCATCATCTTTATGCTTAACTTCTTCTATATTAATAACATTCTCCGTTTTAGTATGAGATCTGTCAACAGTTATTTCATCTTCTGATACTTCGAGTGAATCCTTAGTGATTTCTCCGCGTCCGTCGTTGTCTACAGACTCGAGTGAGTCGGGCTCTAATTCATCTTTCAAATACTCTGAGTGCAAAAATTTATTTTGAACTTCAATGTCTTCTGTTTCTAAAGCTTTTCTTTTTTCGTTTACTATTTCTACAAGTTTTTCATTTTCCACTTGAATCGAATCGTTTTTATGATCGTATCCATTCATTGTTAACGTTATTTTTAATATTTCTTCGTCCGTTTCATCGGCTTTTGTAGAAATAATTTCAATTTCTTTTTTACTTCCATTCACTTGTGTTTTTGTTTCTTTGTTTTTTCCATTTTTTAATTGAGTCTCTTTTGAAATCCTCTTTTTAGGGCTCTGTGAAAGTGATCGCTTGGCAATTAAGTTATCATTTTTAGGGATTTGTTTTTCAGTTTTTTGAGGTAATTTTTTGTTTACTTCTTTTGACACATTCTTAGTGGTGGCCTTTTTTTGAGGTAATTGTCTTATTTTCTTTTGTATCGGAGAACTCGATGTATCAGAACTGTCACCCTTTTCGATCTCAATTGACTGCTGCTTCTCATAAATTGGTTTCGTTCGAGAGACAGGAGATGCAGAACGAAATCGAGAAAACTTATTTGGTTTTTCATCCCTAACGCCTTTACTGGAAGATGAGTTGTCTGTTTTGATCGTAGCTTTAGTACAAGTCTGATGTTGCAAAATGTCAAGTTTTTGTATTTTATCTAATCCTTCAAATATTCTACTTTGTGGAGCACTTCCAGGAAACAACATTCTGGCGATGGTGTCATTTGGATCAAACGGTCGCCAAACAAGTAGACAACAAATAGACATAATATTAGACAATGGAATTGCAACATCAGATCCCTTTCGAGATGCAGATCCAGTGCGGACTAAACTGAAGCTCTCTTTTTGTGTATTCCAATGATTTAAAAATTCTCTTAAAATACGATTATCTCGCGGTGGACTTAAAATATACATTTCAAGTGTCCCGTGACCTACTTTATGGTAGAGAGTCATCGGTTCTATTGAAGAGAACGGCTCTCTCAGGCAATGGAGAGGATTGAGGCCCACCTGCTTTAGATTTCCCAAGAATTCCTGTCCGACCCCAATAACACTAACCAATAACTCATTTGAATCATTCTGTTTCTTATCTGAATTCGACTTTCCTTCAGCGATATTACAGAATATATAACCGATTTGTGGATAAACTGGATGCAAAATTTTTTTCTTAAACAGTGAGGAAACACCCAATAAGTTGTCTTCATTGAGTCGGGTCACCTGAAGAGTAATAAGATTCATAAATTATTTTAAAGCTACACATCTATTGTAAACCCTTCTCATTGTCCTCACCATTAGTGCATCTAATCTTTCGAGATGACGAATAAAATTCCAGAACGAAGGGATTGGTGTAAATCCTCCGTCGATTAACATAGTGAAGCCAGTGATGCCGAAGAGACTGCAGTCTCCCTGACCACTGGGAAATATATAAAGTGTCGGACGATTAAAACGAATATTACCGACAATTTCAGACGGAGTCATCTTAGATTCAAGGTTTAGATGTGTTAATGACTCGTCAAAGAAGTCAAGCAGAGCTGCCGCTCCTTTCACCCCAGAAGAGCTGTCAGAGGGGTTAAGCTCTACTTTGACTAACTTTGAAAATTTTTGTTCGTCTAAGTTATTCAAAATCCATTGGCCGACTGGTGCGCAATGAATATGTATTGAAAAGAGTCCATTTGGATAAGATTTTAAAAAGTTTTGGACTGAATTCTCTTGAAATGAGTCAACAAAGTCTTGAAAGCCGAACACTCCGTCCTCGAGCATCCACGAACCCGTGCCAGTGAATGAATATCCGGCATGAATAATATGCTTATGACCAGTTGGAGATAAAAGCAAGTTTTTTAGACATTGCTTAAGAGTAAACATCTGGGGATTCATTAAAACTTCGAGAGCAAGCTTTTCGGTTGAATGTTGTACAAGAATTTCTATAAAATCGCATAAATTACAATACAGTATTTAATGGTCCTAATTATTTATTTTTTACCTGATATCGCAGAATCTCTTTTTTTGCCAATATTTTGTAGAACATCTTCTATTTCTTTCAAATCGCACTGAGTTTTCGTTGTGTCCCATGACAAGAGTCCTGCAAATTAGTATTATATTATATTTCAATTTGATATATTATATTATTGTCAATATTATATTAACAGTAAAAAAATTTTAACTTTTAAAAATAAGCGAAAAATGCTTCCCAATCGGTAGTACACGAGATCAAAATTAAATTGAAAAAAGGGAATTTAAAGCATAAGAGTGGCGAAATGCGCTATGGCTTCGGACCTGGGATCGAAGGGTTGTGAGTTCGAACCCCAGATGCGTCTTATTTTTCTGCAATTTGTTGGCCACATATTCATTGTTTTTCAACAACCCTATGGGCCGACGCGTTCGCCCTGTAAAATTCTCACTGGTTTTCAACATGGACTTCAGTGAAATCTCCTCTCATTAGGGAGTTGGCTGATGAAAACGTTTTTTAAAACATAAGATCATTTTTAAAGAATCGAAATTACTTTTAAAAATGTGTTTGAGCAAAAAACCAATAACTTAAAGTAATAAAGTAAGGGAACTTGATACAATTCTTTAAATGCAATATTTATTTATTTTTGAATATTTTTGAATTGAAAGCTTTTAATCAATAAAGTTGACAGAAACTTATTTTCGAGACATTAATAATGTTGAACTTAATGTCGAGGCAAAGTGCTTGAGATTACTCTGCAATCATTTAACTTTGGTAAAATGTGTAAGTGATCAAGACTTCACTTAGTATAGAAGTTCTATAATAGAACTAAATTGTTTCTCAGAAATTCAGAAAATAGTGAATTGTGTGCCACATAACTTGAATAGATTTTCTGAAGCTTACGATTTTCTGAGAATGCATTTTGTTTCTAAAAAAATATATTATATATTGAACATCGCTTTTATTTCTCAGAATATCTTACAAAATAACTATAAAGTCATTATCAACATTTTGAATGCCTGATACCAAATATGAAACTACTGTACAGTAGTTTTAACTCGATTACTGCTATCAAATATATTGTCAACTAAATTCTAATATATCATAATATAAAGAATTACTTTTCAATAATACAGCAGCGTTTTTCAACTTTTTCAACCCTCAATAGGCTATTTGCGAGGGAATAGGGGTCGCGTACCGCCGTTCAATTTTTTATCTGTTTTAATATACAGTAAACATAATTATAAATTCACTGAAACTAATAGGACCCGCTGCTTCGTCGCTTTTTTAAACTTAAATAAACCAGTTGAACAATAGCATTGTTATAGCATTTATTGTTATACTCATTTAATAGTATTCCATTTTATCGCATAAAAGTGATAAAACTACTTCTACTTCTCATCAAAATAATCAAATAAATAATTCTGAATCGAATCTTTGTAATTCCAATTTTCAAAATTCTTAAGTGTACCACTTGATACCTCATCGCCTGCCACCAGAACATAATGTATACAATTCAACAAAATTTATTATTATTCTGTTGACTGCAAACATTAAATACTTCTCACAATGCTTGTCAGGTGAATGAAGCAAAAATTGAAGACAATTCATAAATGCATTAATAAAAGTTTGAAAATACAATAATATAATATATTAAATAAAATGTAAGTAAATTAAAATAAAATAAGCTGCTCCCGTTGCTTCGCAACTCATATAATTGAACCCGTGAGGTCCGTATAATAAATTGATTTAATTTTAGAAGAAAAGTACTTAAGGAGCATTGCTATAGCATTGAGAGTGCATATGAATTTTAACAATATAATATTAATATGATGTAATATAATGTCGACCCAGTCTGCTCTTTAGAATGTTATTTGTGTTATTCTAATATAATTAGCGTAACCAATAGAGAGGGTAATTCAATCTAATGTTTTAAAATTGTTTTCTTGTCTTTAAAATCAAAAATCCTATCAGAAACCATTGTTATTTCAAAAACATACAAAAAACAAAAGCCAGCGCTTCAAGTCTAACCTAATTCCTTAATGAATTCATTAATTCTAATGAGATTTTTGTTAAAAAGCAATTACAGACATTATTTTCTGGTCAACAGCAGCTGCTGTTTGACTGTGACAACCGATTTGATTAATTCAGTTTAAATTTGGATCAATTAATCAATACTTTGTTATCGTTCTTGTTTATTATAAAAGCTTATAAAGTTATATAAAGTTTATAATAGTACTATTTATATTGTTTAAATCGAAACTTTAATTTTTGAGCTCATTTTATTCATATAAGTCATTCAATTCGAGTTTTGCAGCAATACAAGTAAAAGTATTCTTATGAACTTTAATTCCTAAAGTCTTTCAAAAACTTTAGCCAAATATTTAACGTAAACCTAAATATTAGAACAGGTATTATATAATTTTATAAAAAAAAGCTCAAGAATCGTTTTGAAGCAGAAATAGTGGTCATTATCAATAAGCCTTTGATTTTTAGAAATTCTGACTGATTCAGGATAATTACTTAATGAAGAACTTTTTTAAACATAGCATTTTTTGTGAAAATATCAATTTGTATGTTATACTACAATCAAACTCGCGAACGTAAGGAACAGAATAAATCGCAAATAATGCGCAAGCTTTAGGGGTGAGCTTTCAGAAATTCTTGAAATTTAGAGGAGGGGTCAAAAACTGATCGGTTTTTTAGACCTTTTTTCCTTAATGCTATTTTTTAAAGCATATATTTAATTAAAAGTCTCATAAACCAATTATTCAAATGAAATCTCAATTTTTAATCTAAGTCAAAAGGAGGACCAAAGGGTTTAAAAAAAATTTTTAAAAACATGAAACCCCCACCTTTGCTTATGTGTGGATTAAATTACAATTGAGTCTAAGTTAAGCACAATTGATGTGTGATCTGTAGGCATAAACTAAATGTTAGCCGGTTCAGAATTGTGTTTAGGTTATGATAATTCCCTCAAATTAGTCCAATTTATCTCACTCTATCTTTTTATCAAAGGTCAGAACTTTCATTCTAGAAAACGCTTAACATTCAAACCATTCTCTTTCATATTGACTCGTTTTTATCGTTTTTATGTAATTTAATAAACATTTCATGCTTTTAAGCTAAAAACTTATTATTACTAAAAAGCATAAAAAAGTAATCTATGGACAAAGCATCCTGTCCTGAATGATTAATATGAGAGACTTTACTTCGTGTTCAGGAATCGATTGTGTGTTGTATTACTATTATTTATAATTTACAATTTGCTTATACTATTTGCATGAAGTTCCCTAAAGTTTTCCGGTAATTCTTTTGCTCGTTAATACTCAGGAAATGCGCTAAGATCAACTTTAATGTTTTACAATTAATAATTAAAAAACATTATACAGCATATTATAATTCGTTGAGTTAATGCATAATTTACTTACAATAAAATATACTTAAATATTCAAATATTTAATAAATTTTAATTTTAATTAAATTTGTAAGCATTAGTAAATATAACACAACAACTTCTTCAGACAACTCCTTTTCAGGAGATCCCACCTTTGCTCTGAATTTGAGTGAGATTTTTTACAGGTTTTAGCCCGTGTCGGTGTGTCACTTCACATCACAGTCAAAGAAGTGCAGTGTATGGGATTTGAACTTACAACTCATAGAACGTGAGTTTGACACCATTCCACTGAGCCATCTTGGAGTAATTCATTCATTTATTCATTTTCGGGTCCGCTTTTCCGTTGGGGTCGCGGAGTTAAACCCCGAAGGAGCCCAGTAGGCTATCCTTCGTGCCGGTGTGGCTACGCGCACCCTCTCTACCCACTACAAGACGGGTTGCAAGCCCATCATTGTTTCCCCGTAGCTCTTTCGGGCTGAGCCCGGCCGTTGCCTGAGGAGGGAGCAAACGACCACCCAACGCTCGCCAAGCACATCCCCCAGGTCGGGCTCCAGGGGAAGGCCATGGTATCCCGCACCCAGGAGAAGTACGAGAAATGCGAGAGATAATCATTCATAGCTCGGTGCAGAGGTCCGTTAGCACTGGGCACACAGCCTAGACTGAGTATCACGCGAGGAAGTGAACTTGACTTGTCCCCCCTATTAGTAAATATAAGTTAATTTATTCTTTTGCCTTTTATTGCATCGATGTTTTTCAGATAACCAAAACAAAACTTTCCTTCGAAATAAATCATTAAAAGGGTGTATAATCTATACTTCAGAATAAATCGAAGCACTGGGTTTGGGATTAATATTTTTCTCTATAAATGATAGATCACGACAGAATCAGTGTCAATCAATTTGCTTTTAGTGTGTCTGATCGCAACTTTACGCCTAAATTGACAGCCGATCAGATATTGTTATATTTTGAGGAGTGCTTTGATTAACCAAATTTGATTTTATAGCTGTTGGACTGATATGACAGTTCAATTATAAATTAAGACATCTTTAATAGTAAAAACATCTTTGAAAATTGAGGATTAAAACGGTTAATTCAAAGTATCACTAAATTTAATGATAACTTTGATTTTAATTGAAAAAATTTTGTAAAATTGACTGATTTGACATTAATAGAGAGAAATTTAGTTTATGCCAAAATTTAATCTATTTTGTGTCAGAGAAAATAAAATTACTTTCGAAACAACACTTTAGAGCTAATTGCGAACAAGAATTTTATAATAAAATTTTGAGAAAGTAGTGTAAATAACTCGGTTAAGAAGAATTCATTTCTCAATTATTGTTAGAAAGAACTTATTTAAATGATCGAAATCAATAATTTATGGTTATTTATACACTGGTGCCATAGTAATAATAATAGGGACTTAATATAACTTCTACATAACTTACAATAGTGTTTTATGTATGATATAACTTGTGCAA